>JANSMC010000014.1:0-282449 GCA_029299015.1 Ophiostoma montium
TAAAATTCAAGTACCCATAATATTCACTGACTTCTCCATATTTTTCACCAAATTCCTTACTGTTACTGTTAACCAGGAATCTTGAAACAGGCCCTAAAGCAAGCACTTTCGTGTCGGTATTTTCATCCTTGTTAGGTTCTCGGTGTAAGGTATTTTCATAATCACTTTCTGGTACGGCCCCGCTTATATGAAGCAATGCGCCAAGCACGTTTCATATTGACAGTAGACCCCTTTCTGCTTAGCACCAAAAGCAATCAGACACTGTGTCACACACAGTACTCGTACTCGTGGTCTTTTTTTTTCGTCTGTGCAATTAAAGACCCCTACCGACCAAGAGCCTAAGCAGGCAGGTACCGATACGCGCACTGGCTGGGTGTTTGCTAGCATTGCAAGTACCGGTACCTGCGCTATGATTACGCTTGGACGTTGTCAGTCATGTTGATTTTCCATCATCAAGATGCTTCAAGCCAAGCGAGAGCGAGGCGCGCCGTGGTAATTGTTATCTCTTCTGCTCTCTGCATCAGCACCAAGACCAGATCCGATCATCATTAACGACAACAGCGTCGCCATCAGCATACTCGTACCAAGATACTCTACGAGTACTCTGTATCATTCGCAATCTCCAATCTGTTCGTCAAAGCGGAAATTAGAATGCACGATACCTGTACGAGTCTTTTTAGAGTCGCATTGTCATTCTTTTCACGGCGGGTCGTTGAGCTCCGTACAGAATGCAACGGTCGTCTCAATGGAGTCGACATACGGACTTACGGAGTACGGCCTACGGAAGCCAAGTTGCCGTACTCGTACGCAGTACGACTTTGTACGGAGCAGCCAGAGCGCAAGCACTCTCGGATTTGCAGCAGGTACTCCGTACGGTACGCGTGCGCGTTCCTGACTCTGTCCTATTCTCGTATCGTACTCATACGCCGCATCTCGGTTAGATACGAGCAGAAAAAGAACATGCTGTGCGTGGTGACACCCCGACAGCGTGCTTTCCTCCCCCCTGCCACATGTCTTCTTCCTTCCGAGTCCAACAGCACGGTCTGACACGAGTCTCTGTCTAATCTCCACGCATCATGTTGGATCATAACAGACTTTGCTATTAGTCTACGAATACTCGTCTGCTCCACAGAGGACAATTTTCGTTCGCTTGACATATTTTCGGATGTCTTTTGTGTGCTTTTGCTGTTCTTCTTTCGTCTTCCTTCGTTCTTTTTGTTCTTGTTCTTGTTCTTGTTCTTGTTCTTGTGCTGTCTATTTTCGCTCGTATGATTCAGCAGACACAGTACGAGTACGGGTACACTTGACAGTGATCGGCGGACACGTCCTTTCACCTGTCTTTTTCAAACGGGTCCCTCATTTTACCCGTTTACCCTCTAGCGGCTCAGGGGTGCATTACCTAATCCAAAGTAACAGAAACAGTCGCTATGGGTCCTGCTAATATTTCCACAAGAGTATCATTCTCTCAATACGGGCATATTCGATATTGCGATATGCAATTTCCTCATGACGCAAAGCAACAGAAAAAAGCAAAAGACGATAAAAACAACTGCAGCGCGTCGTAGCTCCGGCCAGTCCACGTTGTAGCTCGAAAAAGCAAAGCGCGGCTGCAGTGAAATCAAATCGATATCAGTCTGGACCGAATCAACTGGTGAACAGGAAGCATTGCGCCTCTTCTCTCGTCCCCATGTCTATCCTCGCATATTGTCCTTTGGGTGGCCTGACAAGTTGCCTAGCACATTGTTTGCTTCGTACTCGTAGAGCATCCTTACTATTCCGTAGCTGCCAGTACGACCAGTGTTCCGTTCGTATGCGCATCCCATCTTCCTTACGAGTAAACACATGAGCACATGCACAATACGAAGGATTCAATTTCGTATCTTCTAATGCATTGACATCCGTTTCCTGTATCTCAATCCCACCTCTTCCGTTTCTTCCGCGGCCGTGTCCATTGACGTGACTATGCAATATTGCAAGCCACATCGTGACTGCCTTGATTGATACGTCGTGCTAGCTCTGTGGTGTTGCCCGCTCTTTCCTCATTGTCGCCGTGCCTTCCTCTGGTCGTCTGTTCCTGACTTGCTTTGCTGCTCCTGTACTCCGTACAGCACCAGTTTTCCCTTCTCCCCCAGCCCCCGTCCGTCCACCCCACCCACCCACTCACACACCCACCCTACACAGTACCTATCGCTAGCACAGGTCATCCATCGGCTCTTTCCCTCCTCCTTTTCTCTTTACCTCAATTCTTCCACCCCCGGTCGCTGCTTGGGCTTCCTTTTTAGCCAGTCGCCCCGACCACACCCTGGTCACTCGTACTTTGTCCGTCGCTCGTCCACGCTCGTCCACTCACACCCCGTCGCTCCTCTTCTGGTCGCGCTTTCCCTCCCTCATCCCTGGTCTTTCCTCGCTCACTTGCTCGCCCCCCCATCGCACCTTCCCTCCATCTGCCGTCCAGTCTCTCTCTCCCACCCCGGCACGACGTTTACTTTCTACTTATTACCTCAAACATCCCCCCTCCCTCCCTCGTCTTGTTTCTTCTTTTCCTTCCCTTTTCCCCTTCTGCTCTTTGTTCTTGATTTCCCTCCTTCCCCCCCATTCCCTCTGTATTGTGCGTACAAGGAGGTTCCTCTTCTCTCCTCTCTTCTCTCATTCGTCTTCACCTTCACCCTCGTTTCTCATTCTCACCTGTTTGGGTTTCTTGCTGTTTGTTTCTTCTTCCTCAGTCTTTACTTTTATCTATCTTGGTCGGTTTGTGACAGGCCCCTTTTGCGAAATACTTTGCGTTTCTGGTTTCCGAAACAAACGGATCTCTATTCTTCTTTGGCATCTTTTGCATTCCACTCTCCCATTCCAATCCCGCCCTGGTCTCCCTCGTCGAGACAGACAGGTTCTTTTTTGGTTTGCACTAATCGCTATCCGCCGCTGCGTCGTCAACATCACCTTAATCAACGTCGCATCTCTCTACGTTTGCAAACAGCAATTTTCCTTCACTTTTTACTTTTGTTCCCTTGCGCAGTGTGCCTTGACGGTTCACTCGGAATAAACTGGCAGCCTCATCTTTCGCTTGACGCATCAGAACAGCGCTCTTCCCGACAACACTCTCTTTCGGGCTGGACTCGATCTTTACCAAACAATCAAACCTCCTCTCTCGCACATCAAACAATATAGGGGCAGAGCCTCCATACAACGCAATCATTCCGTTTACTATCTTATCTCTTTTGTCCCCTCCTTCGGCAACCGACATTCGCTGATCGAATCGTCGCTCACCGACACCCCCTGAAAATCTTGTCCTCCACAGCTGGTTTGTCCACAACAACGATTACACTCTCTCATTTCCCTCACACGCGCCGCCCACCATGTATTCACAACATGCTGGCATGGCGCCTCAAAAGCCAGAAACGTTCATGTTGAGCACAGAGGCCCAGCAGGCCTTGCCGCACGACGCCCAAGTCGCCCTGCAGCAGGTCGACAACCTCAAGTACTTTCTCATTTCGGCACCAGTCGACTGGCCAGCAGACCACTACATTCGCCGCTTCCTGCTGCCGACTGGCGAGTACGTCTCGTGCGTTCTCTGGAACAACCTCTTTCACATCTCGGGCACCGACATTGTGCGGTGTCTGTCTTTCCGCTTCCAGGCGTTTGGCCGCCCCGTGAAGAACTCGAAGAAGTTTGAGGAGGGCATCTTCTCCGACCTGCGCAACCTCAAGTCTGGCACCGATGCGTCGCTCGAGGAGCCCAAGAGCGCCTTCCTTGACTTTCTCTACAAGAACAACTGCATCCGCACACAGAAGAAGCAAAAGGTGTTTTACTGGTACAGCGTGCCCCATGACCGCCTGTTCCTCGATGCCCTGGAGCGCGACCTGAAGCGCGAGAAGATGGGCCAGGAGGCCACCACTGTTGCTGTCAGCGAGCCGGCGCTGTCGTTCCAGTACGACTCGTCGCAGTCGCTGTACGACCAGCTCACCAAGTCGCAGCAGGCCAACTCGTCTTCTTTCAGCGCACAGCAGGTGCCCTTTCCCCAGTCCCAGACCGCCTCGCCCGTAATGCGCGCGATGGACTCGATGCCCCCTCCTCAGATGATCCCTCAGTCGATGGCCCCTTTAGCGGATGGCATGGACGCGATAGTTTCATACCCCTCAGCTGCAACGATGCAGATGGCTCCGCCCATCGCTCAGCAGGTGGTGAAGCGCGAACCTGATTTTGCACGCATGCAATACACCCAGAACGGCGTCCCCGTGGCTGCCGGTCCCCAGCGGCATGCGTCCATGCCTGCCTATGCCCTCGAGTACTCCCCGGCGCCGTCGTTTGTCTCGTCCCAGTACGACGACTACGGCAACCGGGGCATCTCGTTTGAGCCGCTGACCCCGCCCCAACATGGCATGACTTCGGAGCCTGCCTACATTGCCAACGAGGAGACTGGTCTGTACACGGCCATCCCCGACCACCTCAACGCCGGTGCCGTTGGTGGCATGCACGGCATGATGCAGCTGCCCCCGACCAACCTGGCTGGCCCGCAGTACTCGCGCGGCTACAGCAACAGCAATGTCTACTCCAATGTCATTGAGGGCTCCCCCACATACAAGCAGAGAAGACGGCGGTCTTCGATTCCGCCGGGCATGTCGGGCATTGTTGCAGCCTCTGCCGGTGCTGGTGCCGGTGCTGTCCGCCGCCCGTCTGACCTGCGCCGGTCCATTTCTGTGTCGGTCGGCCCTGTCGCCGAAGGTGATGAGTCGCTGGACAACTCGCCGCCCGGCCTGACCTACAGCAACTCGGGCATGTCTCTGACCAACCAGCAGCACAAGGAGCTCATGGACCTGTCGCGCCACGGCACGCCTCTGTCCACGGTCGAGGGCAGCCCCGGCCTGAACCCCATGTCGCTGCAGCAGCAGGAGTACACGCAGCTGTCTGGTGACGAGATGTCCGGCTCCAACAGCCAGTCGTTTGCCGCCGAAGAGCAGCGTCGCCCGATGCCCAATGCTGGTGGCAACGTGATCCGCCGCGCGCGGTCGGCCACTGTCATGGAGCTTGGCCCATACCCGCAGAAGTCGCACTCGTGCCCTATCCCGACCTGTGGTCGCCTGTTCAAGCGGTTAGAGCACCTGAAGAGACACGTCCGGACGCATACCCAGGAGAGACCCTACATCTGCCCGTTCTGCAGCAAGGCCTTTTCCCGGTCAGACAACCTCGCACAGTAAGTTTACCACTTTTGCCATTCTCTATATCTCTTATGACTATATACTAACACTCCCAGGCACAAGCGCACACACGACCGCAGCGAAGGCGGCGAGGGTGGCTTCCCTCTCTCCGGCGAGGAGGAGGAGGAGTTCTCGGGCGAAGACCACCTCGGCCCCGTCGAGGAGGCGTCGCCGACGTCGGAGGCCGGCTACCTCACATCATCACTCAACTCGATTGTCAGCAGCGGCATGCCGCCAGCATCGACAGTATCGCCATACAACAGCCTGCAGACGCTGAGTATGCCGATGACGATGAGCCAACCACACGCCATCAACTCGGGTTCGCTGATGTGAGCCCGCTGCCCGACCGCCAACGCCGACATCGTCAAAGCGTCTGTATTATCATCTTCTGTGCTTCTTGACATCTTCTTTTTTTTCTGTCGTTTCTATTACTGGACTACGTTTTATGTTTTTTAACTTCTTTTTTTACGCTTCCACCTTTGGGGATCAGTCCTTCGTCACGGGGCGTGATTTCGTGAGCATTGGTTAGCCTCACACGTTTGCGCCAGTCCTTTGGGTATATATCTGGTCACTTTTTTTTGTCATATCTTCCGTTCATTTTCTTCAATTTACATGTTCAATCTTATTTTCCTGCCTTGTGATGTCATGAGCAGACAGTACTCGTAGACTACTCTTGAAATCATTTGCATCCAGCATCAAACATTGTTTTGTGATGCCTTGTACAGACAGTAGTCACGGCTTTTAAATCGTTTATATCTATCATCAAACGTCATTCGCTATGAACAGTAGCATCGTGGTATTATAGGAGACGCTGCAGTAAAGACAAGTAATATGACGCAATATGACGCAAAGATTACCTCCGCTTGCCGCCACCCTTTCCACCGCGGACCGTCTTCTTGGGCCCCTCGATGGCGCGGATGTCCTTGTCGCGCAGCTTGAGCTCGGACCCGCGCATGACGCCGACGGCGGGCGCATCGACGGCGCGCAGGCGTTTTTGTTTTTGCTTCTTTGCAGACACGGCGGCGGCGGCGGCCTGGGGCCGCTCGAGCACGATGCCGCTCTCGCGGGCCTCGCGGCGGCGCTTCTGCTCGCGCGCGGCGGCGGCGGCGGCAATGCCCTTGCGCATGCCCATGGGCATCTTCTCCTGGTTGTAGATGCTTTCTTTTGCGTTGTGCACTGTAATGGTCCCGCCCGCCGCAGCATCGCCGCCGCCGCGCGCCTTGCTGGCGACGGCCTGGATGCGCAGGTCCGTCGTGCGCTGGCGCAGGCGGCCGGCAGCAAAGGGTTGGGTGTGTTTGGACTTTGCAGTACTTGATCCAGCCGCCCCAAACGTGGCGGCGGCGCCGGCGGATGTGCTAAAGCTCGAGGGCAGCGCAAAGGCGCCGGCGAGCAGGTGGGACTCGGAGATGAGGCGCTGGAGGGCGAGGTCGTTGGCGAGCAGCTCGGGGGCGTCCTTGTACTGGGGGTGGGAGGCGTCGTCGGCGGCCGTCGTTTTGGCGGGCTTGGGCGCGACAGCGTCGAGCGAGGACGGCACTTTGGCAGACTGTCCTATTAGCACATGTGTTCACTTCAACCTCAGAAAAATACATCCCGCAACCTACCAGATACAGCTTGCGCTCGTGCTTGGTCATGTGCAGGGTCGGGTCGTCGCGGGGCGCGGGGGCGCTGTAGTCGACGACCTGGACGGCGGGTGTTTGGGAGTTGTCGTTGTCGTTGTCAGACAGTCCTGACCAGTCGTCGTCGTCGTCGCTGTCGTTGCTGTCGTCTTCGTCCCCCTCCTCCTCATCGTCCTCCTCATCGTCGCTCTCATTCTCGCGAATGACTACCGCCTTGCCCTTTTGTGGTACCTCGTCGTCGTCGTTGTCGTCGTTGTCGTCGTCGTCGTCGTCGTCGTCGGCCGACTTTGTCTTTTTGCTCTTCTTCTTTGTCTTCTTGTCTTTTACCACAGCCAAGGGCTTGAACTGTGCTTCAAAGTGGCGTCGGAAGACGTCTTGGATGGCATCGGTGTCGGTGGCAGTCGCCTTTGCTGATTTTGTCACTTTTGTCGGTTTGGTCGTTGCCGCTTCTGCCGGCGCGCCCGCCTTTTTTCGCTTTCCCAAAACTGTCATCTTGTGTGTGTGTGTGTAGTTTGTAGAGGATGATGCGGATGGCGATGCGATGGCTCTATATTTTAGGCGGTCAACCCATATTTTTTTCTAACGGCAGAATGCGTCACATTGATTGGTCCCCACAGTGTACATCCCAACTGCATCGCGAACATCACCAACATCGCCAACCACCACCCAACCACATCCCACACACAATGACGCGCTTCCGCCCTTGCATCGACCTCCACGCGGGGCAGGTCAAGCAGATTGTCGGCGGCACCCTCGACGCCGACCGGCCCGCGACGCTGCAGACCAACTTTGTGTCGGCTTTGCCGCCCGCCCACTTCGCCCGCCTCTACCGCGACCATGCGCTGGCCGGCGCCCACGTCATCATGCTCGGCAGCGGCGCCGACAACCAGGCGGCGGCGCGCGAAGCACTGGGGGCGTGGCCGGGGGCCCTGCAGGTGGGCGGCGGCATCACGGACGGCAACGCGCAGGCCTGGATCGACGCGGGCGCGAGCAAAGTGATTGTGACGTCGTTTCTTTTTGAGGGGAGCAAGTTTTCGCAGAGCCGACTGGATGCTGTGCTGCAGGCGCTGGGCGGCGACAAACAAAAGCTCGTCATTGACCTGAGCTGCCGGAGGGTGGCCCACAGCAAGGAGAACAGATGGGTCGTCGCGACAAACAAGTGGCAGACGCTCACCGACATGGAGCTGTCGGCCGCGACGATGGCCCGGCTGGCGCCCTACTGCAGCGAGTTTCTGGTGCACGCGGCCGACGTCGAGGGCCTGCAGCGCGGCATCGACGAGGCGCTGGTCGCGCGCCTGGCCGAGTGGTGCGGCGCCGTCGGCGTGCCCGTCACCTACGCCGGCGGCGCGCGGCACGTCGAGGACCTGCAGCTCGTCGAGACGCTCAGCGCCGGCCGCGTCGACCTGACCATTGGCAGCGCGCTCGACTGCTTTGGCGGGTCGGGAGCCAAGATGGACGACTGCATTGCGTGGAACAAGGGCAAGTCATAGCATCGGCTGACTCGGCAGCCACGGGCATAAATAAAATCAAAATCAAAATCAAAGCCAAAATCAAAGCCAAAATCAAAGCCAAAATCAAAAGTTAAAAGCACTCATTGTCCGACTTCTAAAATTAACGACTCAATCCAATAAATGCCAGACGACAACACCATTGTCTGACACCAGGCCAGACCAAGGTGCATCGTGGCCTTTGTTCCGTGACAAACGGCAATAGAGAGTCGCGTCAGCCGCAACTAGAAGAGAAACAACAAAAGAATTGAGAAGAGAAAAGTGAAAAGACAAAAGTGAAAAGAGAAAAGAAATGAATAAAGCAGTCAAGCAGTAAAGAATAAACAGCAAACTCCTAGCATGGAATCGTACACCGCCAAAAAACTCCCAAAATAGAAAAGTCGCTCCGTCACGTGCTCTACACCGTGCTCTTGCTCCGCGAGTGCACGCGTGCGACGCCCGGCCGCCGCCGCATCGCTTCCTCGCGCTTCAGCACCATCTCGCACCACTTGGTCTTGGCCCGCGACAGCCCGTCGTCCGCCCCGTAGCTGTCGCGCGCAATCACCTCCGACAGCGCCTTCATCCACCCCTCCTTGTCGGCCGCCGTGTCCGCGTAAAAGTCAATCACCTCGCCGTTGTTGAAGCGAACCCGGAAGCCCTCCTCGACAAACATGTAGCCCTCCTCCTCCTCGGCAAAGCCCGACCGCCGACGCTTGCCGTTCTTGCCCGACGTCTCCTTCTCCGTCAGTGCGCGCCGGTCGTCGATAAGCCGCTTTGCGTTGGCCAGGTTGATCGTCGCCCGCGGTTGCCGCGTCGCCTCGTGGTACGCCGTCAGCTTGGACCCGGCCAGCTTGAAGAATCGCCGACGCCAGTACTGTTTTGTTAGCAGATGTAAAGACAAACACATAAAAGAGACAGAGAAGAATGAGACATACCGGACAGTCACCGCCCTGCTGGCTCAGGTGCCCCTCCCAGTTGTGCGACTGGCGCTCCTCGGCCGCCTTCATCAGCCGGATGCACGAGTTGAGGCTCTTGGGCATGTCGTCGCTCGAGACCCCCTTCGGCCGCGGCACAAACAGCAGCTGCAGCTCCAGCTTGCCAATCTTGTACGGTGCCCGCCGCACCACCGTCGTGTTGGCGCGCTTGCTCTTGACGCTCGACGCGAACACGGCCTCCTCCGTCGCCCACTCGTTGAAGCACGAAATCTCCACCACACCCGGCCGTCCAAAGCACCGCGACTCGTGCTCCTTGAGGCTGACGTACGCCCGCGCAAAGCTGCCGTCCTCCGCCACAATCGGCGAGAACAGGTCGTATGCCGTCGGCGGCACCGTGCGCTTCCGGCTCTGTGCCGCCAGCTGCTGCTCGCGTGCCGCCCGCTCGCTGTCCTCCTTCATGCGCTGCTCCATCTCCTTCCGCTTCTTGGGCGACGTGAACACGCGGCTAAACGTCGACTGCTTCGGCCGTGCTGCCAGCACCGGCGCCGCCTCAATCACCTTCTTGGGCGCGGCCGGCTTCTCCAGCTTGACGTTGAGCGTCAGCTGGAACTCGAGTTCGTTGGGCACCAGCAGCTCAAACTCCTGCCCGATCGGCGCATTGCGTGCCAGCTCAAGCCATGCTGTCGTCACACAGTGCACACCATTGTCCAGCGTCAGGCTGAACCATGTCCGCTCCGTCTTGGGGATCGGCAGGTCCAGGTCCTTGACGCCCATCACCTTGACAAACAACCGGCCACGCTCAACACCCTCCTCGGTCGCGGCGTCGACGGCAGGCTCGACGTCCAGTGCGTCCACAGCCTCAGCATTGCTCGCCTGGCCTGGCATCGGGGGGACATTGCCAGCTGGAAGGTTCCGCTTGCGCATGTTCTTCTGCTGATCCTCGCTGACCCACGGCTCAACCGTCCATGTCTGTGGCCGGTCGCTCTTCACCGGCGAGTTGCCCGCAGACCGAGCGCCGCGCCAGTCGGCACCCTCCTTGTCGCTTGCGGCAACAAGCTTAGTGTTTTGCCGCATCAAGTAGCCGCGCTTCTGGTCCTGGATCACGCGCTCAAAGTCCTTGTCCAGGCTGAGCCCGACGTCGAGGTCGAGCGTCAGGCTGCGCTTCTTGAAGCTCGGGTGACGGTCAACGAAGCCGTCCTCAACCGCCAACTCGCCGCCCATATCCCGCGACAGCCGGTTGCGGTGCCGGTCCGGAATCACCGGCACTTCGGGTATTTCGCGGCTGACTTGCCGCCGCGCCTCGCGCATCGAGACAATGTCCGACGGTGTCGCCGACGCCCGCGTCTTCAACTTCGAGCCCGATGCGCTCTTGATTGTCGCGATCTGCTCGGGAATAGCAGCCACCTCCTGCGCTTCCGCTTCCGCTTGAGCTTCTGCCTTGGCTCGTGCTTCCGCCTCGGCTTGTGCTTGCGCCTCGGCTTGCGCTTGGGCTTCCGCCTGTGCTTGAGCTTCGGCTTCAGCTGCTGCTGCTGCCTCCTCCTCCTCCTCATACTGCTCATCCTCGTCGTACTCGTCGTCAAACACGTCGTCGTCTGCCACCGGGTGGTGAATCACAGACTCGGGCGTGCCGGGCTCCTCCTCTTCCTCTTCCTCGTCGTCCATAAACTCCTCGTCATCGCCCCAGCCAGACCCGTCGTACTCCGGCTTCGAGAGACGCTTGGGCCGTGGCTTCTGCTCCGGCGTGCGAGGGCGCGCCACCTCCACGCGAGCAGCCTCGACAGGAGGTGCGGGCGACTCAGCAGGGACAGACAAACGCTTCGGCGTGCTTGTGGCACGGCTCTCGCCAAGCGAGATGCGCGCCTCTTGCGCCGTCATGGGCAGATCCGACCGGTAAATGTCATTCTCCCGCACAGTATGCGAGTGGACAATGTCTTGCACGGGAGTGACAGCCCGTGGTGTCGATGCTGACTCAGCCTCTAGCATCTTGTCGTGCTCTTCATCCACATCATTGTAGCTGCTCTCGTAGTCATCGCCGTCCAGCATCTCACTATAAGAGATCTCCGAGATTTCTTCTTCATAGCTGTCTTCCTCACCAGAATCGCTGTCGCGCTCGGACTTGGTATCCTCGTCCGTATACGAGGTATCATTGTCGTCATGTTCCGTGCTCGGAATCGGCACATCAGGATCCATGGGCAGTCTCCGCCCGTGCGAGCTCGACGGAGGAGACGAGAAGTTGTAGTCAGACTCCCGCGGCTGCGCCTGGCCAATGGCGCCGTTGACACGCCGCAGGATGGACTCTCTGGATATCCGGGGCGGCAGACGATATTCCTCGAGACCAGACAGATCGCCAATGTTGTCCTCTTCCTCGCCGTGCTCCGACGTCGCCGCGCTGTGCGAGTGCGCCGTCTCATGCTCGGGCGTCTGGCTGCTGGCCCGGTCTCTGGGACCGCCACGACGCATCCGCCGCTCTCTCTGCAGCTCCGACGCCGACTTGCCATCGTCAGAGAGCATCATAAGCTTCAGACGCTCCTCCAGAGTCATCTTGTTGTTACCAATGCTCTGCACGTCCGCCTTGGTGAGCGAACCACCGGGAGGCGAAGGCAGGCCACGGGGGCTGCCGCCAAACATGGACTCGGCCGTCGTGGAAGCACTGGGCGACGAAGCTGAGTTGCTACGGACATGGCCAATACCAGGCAGAGGGGGAAGTGGCCGGTGATCGCCACTGAGAGAGACCTTGGCATCGTGGTTGCCGACCGCCGAGGATGGCATGCTTTCAGGCATCGGGCTGCCATCAAAGGCGTGGTCGCGACGGCTGTCTGGGCTGTCGTGGCGCCAGTCATCAGGGCCGACAACGGGGGTCTTGGCCGTATCTTCCAGAGACGCGTCAAAGCTGTCATCCCCGATATCACCGTCGCGAGCGTGGTAGCGATAGTCTTCATAGCTGTCGTCCTCCTCAGACTCGTAGCTGCCCTCGCGCGAGTTGCTGCCGACGGATGACAGGTCTGGTGTGACCATCTCATACTCGTTGACCTGTGGCGGCGCGGCATCAAATGTAACGCTCTTCGCATGGCGGTGCAGGGACCGGCCGTGCGGCAAGTCGTGCTCGCCCATGGAGGAGCCAAAGTTGTACTCGTCGTAGTTGTCGTAGTTGTTCTTGTAGCGGCTAGAGAGAGACGACTTGATGGGGGAAGCCTGCTCCTTGCTCGGTGTGATGGCAGAGGTGGTGACGTGGTGAATAACGGACGACTCAGACTGGCTCGAGTGGCTGGACTCGGCTGTCTGGTGGGAGTGGGCCGACTGAGCAGACATGGCAGACTGTGTGGACATGGCGGACTGGTTGGACTGAACGGACTGGACACTAGACGCCAGCTCACTCCGTGCCGCCGGCGGCGAAGCGAGGCTAGAGTCCGACGCCGACGTCTTCATGGGCTTGTAAAGGGGGATGCCGGTCTTGCTGTCGTTGCGCTGGTGACCGGCAATGCCGAGGCCAGTAAATGAGTTGGACTGGATCTTGGAAAGGGGGCGCTCAATCCTGGCGGGTGGTCTTGTGGGGTCGTATTCGTTCCGTTGTTCCTGCGCGAGGATGCTGCTGTTCTTGACACGAGAAGCCTTTTGCAGACGCTCAATGGAGGAACGGCGCGTAGGAGATGTTGATTCCGCACCGCTGTACAGGTTCTCCGAGTTGTAGGCGCCGTTGCGGTTCTGCCAGAACATGCGAGGCGATGTGGTGGCATCCATAGGGGATGACTGGAAGGGCGACGACGAGTCACGGCTTAAGCCGAGTTTCTAGAGCTGTCAGCACGATGCTCTATCGGCACAAGGCACACACCATGTCATGACATACCTTTCCGTTCTGGTTCCAGCTGGGGGAGTTGTGGCGCTTCTCTGAAGGAGAGATCTCCGACAGGGGGCGCGGCAGGGCGCTCTTCTTTGCGGGAGACGCCATCGGTGTGGTCTTGTTGATACGAAGGGGATGCACCTGGGGATGTTAGACAGCTGAGCTGGCAGACAGATGTCGCCGGCTAGCAACTTACCGGTTCAGAAGATGCCATTGCGACCTAGTCAGACACGCGCGCTGCCAATGGCAGGACTATCGTGAGCTGGCCGTGCGGCAGAAGAAAAGGAGAAAACACGCTGTTGAAAGCGACGGTGGGATAAATGCAAGTGTGAAGCGAAGAGTAGAGTAGAAAGGAAAGAGGACACGATGCTGAGGTCACGATGCTGAGGTCACGATGCTATCGATGACCCTTTGTTGTCTGCGATGCGCGTTGTTGTGACGATGCGTGTCAGGGTATGCTTTTGGTCAACGGCCTGCTCTGGGACAGGAGTAGCGACAGACGGAAACGATTGTAGGCAATGATGCTAGAAGATACGGGGATGGATGCAGATGAAAGAAAAGAACGTCGGGTGAAGAATGGAAGCGTAGAATGCAAGTCAAGATTCCAGAGGAGATGGAACTTGACCAGAAAGAGGCACGGATCTTGCGAGTAGAAAAGGAAAGAGCGAAACTTATGGATTTGAGTGGAGGGGAAGAGCTAAGAAATGTAAACAAGGCAAGTGCGATGGAGGCCCGTCATGTTTGCATGGTAGTACACAGCCCCTCTCGCCTGCAAAGGAGCACGGTTGACGCAGCAACGGCCATGCCGGCACTCTAAGGGGCGCACGGCCCAAACTAGGAGCGATAACAACAGTCGAGCCGAGTCGCAGAGCTCCAGCCAATGGATGCGCTGGATTGATAGGTCGACGATGTCCGAGGCGCTTGCGCGGCGATAGTATGTGCAGCTGGAGCAGGGTTTTTTCTCTGGTTTTTCTACGACATTCTGCAGGTCAACAAGTCGGGTATGCAGTCATGTTGCAGTACGAATCATGTGCATGTGTCTCGTCTTACGCGCGATAGCGCAACAGACGCGCGTGATGAAGTCATACTGAGTACGCGAGAATCGTCGCAAAAAGCTGCGAGAATAGCGAGTTTTGGGTACCTGAGGCTCGAGCTTACATCAGCAGCATCATCGGACGGAGCACCGAGTACGGTGTACGGAGTAAAATTCGTACGCTGCCGTGCAAAGGCAAGACCTGTGTGTTCCATACTGCAAGTGCGACCGAGCCGTCGTCCGGTTTGGCAGGTGACAGACCATACACAAACAAGCAAGCCTATCAACGGGAGGCACAGGGCTAGCCTCACCCTTGCTTGGCCCTGCAGGCTCCCTTGCATATTGTGTGGTCCTTCCAGTGGGGATGCCTCAGCAACGATCAAACAGGAGCTGCGGAGCTGCGAGGGTCGGAGACAATGCCAGCACAACAAACAAAAACAAACAAACCGGTTGGGCGCGGAATACGAACTTTTGGGCGGGCGGACGCATGTCGGATGCAGCTGCAAAACATATTGAAGCGAGCAATAACGCCAGATTGTGTACTCCGTACGCCGTAACAACAGGACGTGCACATAAGAAATTGCTTTGATATGGCTTGTTGTTGATCGACTGGATACTCCGTACGGCTGCATATGCACTACGGTATGCACTATTGCAGAGTAGCAGCACTATTCTCGTACAGAGTAGCACAATTGCTCGTATCCACAAAACAATGAGCCGATGATGCATGTCACGTGAGCATATAAGATACTGAGTACTTACTTGTACGAGCACCTCTTCATGAAAGCGGTCTAGCAGATAAGAATGCGATAAGAAGTTTTCTATGGCAGGCTGGCAAAAAAAAATCTGGGACAGAAAAAAGATCCAAAGCACAAGACGGTTATCAACGACTGTGCATCACCACAACTTCTATACCCAACTCAACACCACTGCTCGCAAAATGAAGCGGAAGCTTGACACCACCGATACGCCTGCCACGGCGGAGGAGACGCCCGTTGAGGAGACTCCGGCAGAGGCAGCCGAGACGACCCAGACGACGACACCGACGGCCGACGACAGCAAGACGGCCTCTTTTGTTTCCTTCACAGAGCTCGCCCTCGACCCACGGCTTGTCCAGGCCGTGGCCCAGCAAAAGTTTGAGAAGCCCACGCTCGTTCAGCAAAAAGCCATCCCGCTGGCCCTCAACGGCCAGGACGTGCTTGCCAAGGCCAAGACCGGCTCCGGCAAGACGGCCGCCTACCTGCTCCCCGTGATCCAGGCCATCCTGAAGCGGAAGCAGATCGACCCGACGGCCTTTACGTCTGCTCTCATTCTCGTGCCGACGCGCGAGCTCGCCGACCAAGTGGCCAAGGCCATTGGCCAATTCTCTGCTTTTTGTGCACGCGATGTCTCGGCCATCAAGCTCACCGACAAGGTCTCCGATGCCGTCCTGCGCTCGCTGCTCTCCAACACGCCCGACATTATCGTCTCGACACCCGCGCGGGCATGGCACGCCGTCAGCAACTCGTTCCTGTCGCTCGAGAAGCTCACACACCTTGTTCTCGACGAGGCCGATCTCGTCCTGTCGTACGGCTACAGCGAGGACCTGGAGCAGATCGCAGCGTCGCTGCCCAAGAGCATCCAGACCATCCTGATGAGTGCGACGCTCACAACCGAGGTCGATACGCTCAAGGGCCTGCTCTGCCGAGACCCGACCGTGCTCAACCTGGAGGAGAAGGACGCGGAGGGCGAGGGCGTTTCACAATATGTTGTCAAGTATGTCTTCCTGCCTTTTTTTTCTTCTTTCTTTTGTGATGTCCGTCGACTAACAACGCAGATGCGCCGAAGACGAAAAGTTCTTGCTCGCCTACATCATCTTTAAGCTCAAGCTCGTGACGGGAAAGTGCCTGATTTTTGTTGCCGATGTCGACCGCTGCTACCGGCTGAAGCTGTTCTTTGAGCAGTTTGGCATCCGCAGCTGTGTGCTGAACTCGGAGCTGCCCGTCAACTCGCGCATCCACTGTATCGAGGAGTTTAACCGCAACGTCTACGATATTATTATCGCGTCCGACGAGCACGAGCTGCTGGGCGACGAAGACCAGACACCGGAAGAGGTCGAGGCCGAGGCTGACAAGGCCAAGGCCAGCAACGGCGACGGCGACGACGACGCTGCGGCGCCCAAGAAGAAGAAGCGCAAGACGTCGTCGGCCAAGCGCCGCGACAAGGAGTTTGGCGTGTCGCGCGGCATCGACTTCAAGAACGTGCGCGCCGTCATCAACTTTGACCTGCCGACGTCGTCCAAGTCGTACACGCACCGCATCGGCCGCACGGCCCGCGCGGGCCAGACGGGCATGGCGCTGTCGTTTGTCGTGCCCGCCGAGCACTACCGCAAGCACATCCCGACGACGGTCGAGACGGCGGCCAAGGACGAAAAAGTGCTGGCGCGCATTGTCAAGAGCCAGGCCAAGGTCGGCAAGGAGGTCAAGCCGTACGACTTTGACATGACGCAGGTCGAGGCCTTTCGCTACCGCATGAACGACGCGCTGCGGTCCGTGACCAAAGTGGCCGTGCGCGAGGCGCGGACGCGCGAGATCCGGCAGGAGCTGCTCAAGAGCGAGAAGCTCAAGCGCCATTTCGAGGAGAACCCCGACGAGCTGCACCACCTGACGCGGCACGACAATGAGCTGCGCACGATGCGGTCGCAGACCCACCTGAAGCACGTGCCCGAGTACCTGCTGCCGCGGGATGGCAAGAACGCGCTGACGCCGGCGCAGGTTGGCTTTGTGCCGCTGCGGCGCGTCGACGGCAAGGACCGGAAAAAGAGCAAGTACTACAAGAACACCAAGGGCGGCAAGACGTTCAAGGTGGGTGGCAGCAAGGGGCGGAATCCGCTGCGGACGTTCAAGGCCAAGTCGAAGCGGTAGGGGTGGTATTTTGATTTATTCAATCTTTTTGCATGGGCAGCAAGTTTCTAGGCGTTAATTTACGAGTAATAATTCATTGTTATGCGATGTTTCTCGTAAAATACATGCGGTAATCAACTCAAAGTATATATTTATTCAGTGTTATGTAACTTTTTTTATAAAATTTGTCAAACTCTCATAATTCTAACAAATGCTGTCATGTCGTTCCATGAAGTAAATGCTATTGTCATAAAATCAAACTACGACGATTATCACAGTGTCATGCAAACTTTCATAAATTCTATTAATCTGTCATGTCGTCCATGAAAGTGAATGCTATAATGTCATAAAATCTATCAACGCCTCCTCTCGCCAGTGGCGATGGGTATAAAATGAACCGTGAAGATGAGACTGGAACAACCCAAACTAAAGTGTCAAGGGCGTCTTCTCGCTGCAGCTACCTCCTTTTTCCGCTCCGCTTCGACGCCGCCGGACACTCCATGGCCTTGTGGCCCGGCTTGCCGCACCGATGGCACTTCATCGCGCTCTGCCCGCCCTGCGACGACAGCGACGTCAGGTTCTTGAGCTTGGGCATGTCCTTCTTTTTGCTGTGCGATTCCATGTCGGATCGTGACCGCTTCTTGGACAGCTTTCGGTCGTGCTCGTCTGGTGCGTCGTCTGTCTCATCCGTGGCAGCCTGCAATGTTAGTCTCTGCTTGTACAATGCTCCTCCTTTTCCTCTGAGGCATACCTGTTTCATGTTGAAGCGCATGATGCTGGGTTTTGTGTTGCTTGCGCGACTGCTGGTCGGCGTCGGCGTCGGCACGCTTTCTGCCGCCGTGCTCTCGTCAATCTCGGCATACCCAACGCGCACCACCGTGTACGGCAGCTTTGCCAGCGTCGCCTGCTGCGTTGCTGCCAGCTTGGCCGCCACTTGCGGCGGCAGCGGCGCGTCCCACGTCCAGTGCTCGTCGCCCAGCTCGGCCGCGCGCTTCTTGACCGCCTGCTGTCGCCGCCGCTCCTCCTCGTCCATGGACGCGCGCATCGTCGCCTCCATGTCGGCCAGCGATACGCCGGCGCCGACCGGCGACCCTGTTGCGGCTGCCGACGCGGCCATGTCTGACGACGTCCTCCGGCGCTTAGAAGAGCGCTCATTGTCGTCGTCGTCGTCGCGTGCTCGCTGGTTCGTTGGTGTTGATGGGCTGCCGGATGCCAGAGGCGACGGCACGGTAGGCGACGTGTCACTGGGCCCGAGTCTGCTCATAAACTTCATTGCCAAAAGGCGCGACGTTCCCGCCGGCCGCGGCGGTGTCGAGGTTGGTTTTGGTGGCGCCATTGTGTGTGTCGTGGTTGGTTTTTTGCGGGAGAAGCGTCGTGCACGCGTAATAAAGGCGTGAGGCGAAATCGTCGTAGTGCCCAATGTATATCTCAGAAAATTTACTGATGCGATCGCTACTAGTTGGTTATCGATAACGGCGCGCTGCCCGTACTCGAAAATACAGTGGAATCTTTCATGCCTTATCAGTAGCCGGATGATGGACTTTTACTTGATCCGACAACAGCCTTCAATTGGCCCAACTTGCTTCTCATGACCCCACTAATGTAGTCAGCAAGGGACAGCCCGGCTATCCAATCAAGCAGCCGCAATTGGCTCGCTTTCGTGGTGATGAAGGAGGTCCGCTTTTTGGACCGTCCGTTTTGAAAGACCTCACTTCCAGCTGCTACCCCGGCGCGCGACGAATCCCCAAGGCAACTTCCCTTACCTACGACTACCTCTTCAGCTACCCGACTTCCCCACAGACAAGATGATGTCATTACGAACAAGCAGCCGTCTGGTCGCGCGCCGCGTCGCGGCTGTGGCCGTGCCGGCCTCCCGGCGGTCCTTTGCCATGACGGCACGTGTGGCCAAAGAAGCGGCCGCCCCGGCCGAGACCGACCTGGCCCCCAAGTCGACGACGGCCGTCGATGCTCCGGCAGCGACGGAGCTGCAGCAGGCCCCCAACCGCGTCGGCGTGTGGACGCGCAACCAGCGGCCCCGCGAGGAGGCCATGACCGGCCCCCGGTTCGAGCAGACCGACTTCTCCCTGCAGCCCCAGCCCTACTCGGCCATGGAGCTCATCCACCAGCAGCCCGTGCACTGGACGCACGACCGCGTTGTGTCCTGCGACGGCGGCGGCGGCGCCACGGGCCACCCGCGGGTGTACATCAACACGGACAAGCCCCAGATCTGCGTCTGCGGCTACTGCGGTCTGCCCTTTGTATGTTTTTTTATCCTCCGTCCTTTTTTTTTCTCGGGGGAACCCTTCTAACCACGTCCAGGCCAACGAGCACCACCGGAAACACCTCGAAGCTCTCCCCCAGACCTCATACCCCCTGGCATGAGGCACGAGCAGCGTATCACGACCTTTTTATACCTCTACTTTTCCCATGGCTTTATTTGCTCTGCACCTCCTCCGTCCGCTTTACTCAGCTTTAGGTCTATCATACACCATAGACCCTGCTGGCTTTCCTCTCTGGCAATTGGCCAGGGTCATGTATATCAGATAAAAAAAGACATTAAAAAACTGCTTCTGACTGGCTGGCAGTGCTGCCGGCCTGTGATGTAGTGAACACGGGACGGTATGAATTTAGACCGACGGGGTAGGACGGAGGAGAAAGTAGTCAGCTTATCACTGTTGCCCAGGACTGTGAGACCCAGGCCAGGTAAGGCTCATTCATGCCTCTGCACATGATGACTCGCGAAGCTGGTCTCACGAATGTATCTTGGACATGTGATGAGGGGCGTATGTGCAGTAGTTATAGTCTCCGAGTTAGTGAGACAACTGCCTTCGATCGAGGCGGCTCCTTGTGATGATGCTCTTTATTACGGCATTGAAAGTCAGATGTGCAAAAAAACGAAACACACCACATGACTCTCGGCCGAGTAAGCGAGTGAGCTGGCTGCCGTGATGTGACTACGGCAAAGCCAGGCAATCCGTGCCGTAAAAGGTTTGGAGTCAACCGGTGTCTTCCATCAAGTCCATGTCGCATTGGCTGCTTTCTACACCGACATCTCGTTCGAGAATGTACTCGTAGGCTTTGTAGCATTCATACTTTGCATACTGCTAACTACAAACGAGAATAGTGTTTTTTGTTACCAAGGTTCGGGTTCCCAACGCGTGGAGGTCAAGAGGACGGCAGCCATCAAGTGCAGCATTTTTTATACGTTGCAGGAATTCCAGCTCGGTCCAGTGAAGCCGCTTTGCTCGATCTGATGTTGGGCTGCACCTGGGCGCTAGGAAGCCAATTTTAGACATCACTGCAGGTCGGTAGTTCTTTCCAAATTCCCCATTGCCGTCCATTTCCCATCCCAATCCGTTCCCACTCCACCAACGACGGTGGTCCGTTTCGCAGATTATCAGCAACGTCCGTCAAAAACCGCAAATTGTCAGCAACGCCCGGCAAAACCGCAAATTATTAGCAACGCCCTACCAAATGCCTACAAAGTACTCGTATTCCGCCCTCTAGGGCAACTGTGCCAACATAAATTACCCGTCCTCGCGCAGTACTCCGTAGGTGCCACAAGCTCTTCCATATTGACGGGTCCTCGACAGCTCGACCCCACACACTTTTGGTCCAGCACTGCAGCACTAGGGTACTCAGTACGGAGTACTCGTGCGTACTCCGTATTGTGCGCCATACTGTAGGCTCCCATTCTCGTCACATGTATGACGGCCTCATGTAGTATCCAGTGGCGTATCTCACATTCTCACAGAGTGCCGGTGTGCAAGGGAGAAAGGTCTGGTGAAGTCGCGACTGGCTGGAATGAGCAGGAGCGAGTAGCAGCAGCAACGGACGCGCCAAGAACGGCCTTTTTTTCTGTCAGAAGCCTACACCAGGACCTCATGTATGTATGTCCCTTTCGGCTGCGGTACGTCGCACCTTCCGTGTACTTGTACGCAACTGTGATGTGTGTGGCACATGTGATTCGATCAAGAGCAAGTGTACTCCGTATGCGAATCAAGGCAAAAATTCACACAACTGCACATTGCTCTTTCCTTGCTCATCGGGGACTACTCGTACTTGCCCGATAAAAGTCAGCTCCTACCTCTGTCACTAGCTCAGTTTGCGTTCTTTCTTCCGGCTTCCACCTTCTGCGGCCTCTTTTTTACACCATATAGCTTCTGTAGCTTCTGTTTGCCTGCCGCCTTTGCTTCCCCTCTCCATTCGCCCCTTGTCGTGGCCCTTCATATTATCGGTCTTATCGGTCTTGTTTCTGTCTCGGCTGCCATTTCTATTCCATTCACCTAAAAAAGCACTGCTATTTGCATCAATCATCGTCTCCCAGGCCTCTTTACCGGCCGGCCTGTCGTTTCCGCGTTTTGCCCGTCTCTCTCGTTCCTGGTGCTCGACTGCCCGCCTCCGCCCAGTCCGGCCATTTGCTGTGTCGACCGCTTCCCGTCCGCTTCCTGTCGTCTTCGAGCTCGTCCGCTTCGATCGACCTCGCTGCGTCTATTGCTTGGACCCCGCCCTTCTCTCACGTGTAAGCTCTTGACCGCGTGCTCTATCGTTTGTTCTGTCAGATGTCATATTCTCGAACCACGTCGTCGACGAGCTTGGCTTTGGCCGTCCCGAGAAAGACAAGCAAGCTGCTTTGATCTTTACTATCACGCAAAAGCTCTAAGCAGAGCCCTGTTCCATGAACCCTTGGAAAGGATCGCTGCCCTGGCAGCTGCAGCCCTTTGCCGTGTCCTTCTCCCTGTCTCATCCTCTCTTGACAGCCTGCCTCCCCTTGCAAATCTTGCTGATCCTGCTTTGCTTGTCCATCGTCCGTTTCTTTTCACTGCACCTCGAGTCTTTTCTTTATTTTCCCACCTTCAAAGCCTGCACACAATCACATCCCCTCTCCCCACCGTCGTTCGATTTATGCAGTTAGCTATGCACTCTTCCACCAGCCTACCGAAACGCAACGCAGCCAAAGTTACTCACGCCGTACACCGTGCTGCCATCACAAAGCAAAGAGACACAGATCTATTTCTACTCGTATTTTACACTACCAGCCTACCTACGAGTACACCCTCTCATGCATACCCCCGCACTCGGTCTTGGCCGTCTGTCCTGACATATCATCACCGTCTCGAGGTCTCCATATTCCATTTTCCCTTTTTCCCATCTTGAGCTAAGCCAGGGGCACCTTTGATATAGGGCTATTTTTGACCTCATACTATTGTGTGCCATAGGAGCTATCCATATGCCAAGTCCATTTTTGCCCCGTCCTCGCTTTGCCCGGGCTAGTCGCCTGTCAAGATTCTACCCATAACACGTCATCACATGCTCTCTGCCAACTCTGCTCTTCCCGATCTGGCCTCTCATGCAAGGCATCCCAGACGTCCATTCCACAGGTCTTCCGGTGTTTTCTCCTATTCTCCATTGCCCACTGTCTTCCGAATACCCGGCAGTCTGGCGTTCTGGCGGTGTGACTATGTACGTTCATGCCGTTTCGTCCCCTCGGTCACCATCTCCCCCATTCCCGTCTGGTCGTGTCGGTCGTTTTTCTTCTTATGCCTTGTTCTTGACTGCATTCCGCCGCGCTGTGCGGTTGTTCAGGCATTTGTTCTCAATGCACATATGCTCGTACGCCTCACGGAGTAAAGATCGGCAGTTGACTCCAGGCGATGCAGTGTGTATAGACGCACACATGTGCGCCACTGCCTGCTTGCCTTTTGCCTCTTTTATCCCTATTAGTTATTACCCTTATGGACACGTATTTGCAGGCATCCCTCTCACCACACACGTTGCTAACTGTTACTTCTCAGACTCGTTGTTTGAATCTCTACGCGGCTCCAAGACCTCGACCCTGACGTTGTACATCACCCAAGATATCTATGCGACGGGTGTATCTGTCTGGCCAGATACCCTCCCATACAAGACAGCTACTGCAGCATAAAGCTTGGGGTGGTCCCGAAGTCACGGCAAGGTATTTACTTGCGCTTGCCTCACTCAGTCAAGCAGCACCCGTGTCACGGTCGACTTGTCTCGCTTTCCCCCGCACCTCCGCTCTTTATCCATCGACCGAGGCGACATCATCGGCCACAACGCTCCGCACGTTGCCGTTACTTGCGCGCCGTGCTGCTTTCACGACCTCTGCGACTGCATCCTCGAGAGGCACAGCATCAGTTTTTGCGGGCCTCGATTCTCGTCGTTCCAGCCGTGTTCGTCTATCCATAGTTACACTGCCTGGAAGATCTGTGCGCAACGACAGGAACACAGGCTTTTACCACCATCGACTCTCGAACCAACCTTTTTCCACTCCGTCTTGCTTATATTGCCACGCCCGACCCCCGACTTCTCGAGCCTGCTGGTTTCCCGTTTCGACAAACCGCTCCTACGCCGTTTCAAACGCTGCATTCTCAACCATGGCACCGCTGAACGAAGCCGACGCAAAGTCGGAGCCCACCCCAGGCGTGTCCGTGCTTCCTATAGTTTTTGACAAGTCTTCTGTGGATGACCGCGAATATCGAATCATTACGCTGAGAAATGGCCTGGAAGCCCTGCTGGTCCACGATGCCCTGGCAGACAAGGCCAGCGCGGCCATAGATGTCGGTGTTGGCAACTTCAATGACGACAACGACTTGCCGGGTGTCGCTCATGCGGTAGAGCATGTAAGTTTCCCCCCCTGCTATGCTTGTTATAGAAATAAGTCACCAACAATACAGTTGCTATTCATGGGCACAAAGAAGTTCCCACAGGAAAACGCATACAACCAGTTCCTAGCCTCCCACTCGGGCGATTCGAATGCATACACAGCGCCAACATCGACAAATTACTACTTTGACATCTCTGCCCTATCCTACAGCGAAGATGGGAAAGAAGCAGAATCTCCTTTTTACGGCGCTCTGGACAGGTTTGCACAGTTCTTTATCAACCCGCTGTTCCTTGCCAGTACCGTGGATCGTGAGCTCCGTGCCGTCGACTCGGAAAACAAAAAGAACCTGCAGAGCGACAACTGGCGGATTCACCAGCTAGAAAAGTCGCTGTCGAACCCCAAGCATCCATACTGCCACTTCAGTACGGGCAACTTTGAAGTTCTCAAGACGGAGCCGGAGGCACGGGGCATCAACGTCCGCGAAAAGTTCATGGAGTTCCACGACAAGTACTACTCTGCCAACCAGATGAAACTTGTCGTTCTGGGCCGCGAGTCGCTCGACACTCTGCAGTCGTGGGTCGCCGAGCTGTTTTCCGCCGTTCCCAACAAGAACCTAGAGGTCAACAAGTGGACAGAAGAGGTCCCCTACAACCCCGAACACCTCGGGCGTATCACCTACGTGAAGCCAGTCATGGACACGCGGGAGCTTACCCTGCGGTTTCCCGCCCTCGACGAAACCGAGCTCGATGACTCGCAGCCGAGCCGTTATGTCAGCCATCTCATTGGCCACGAAGGGCCCGGAAGCATCATGTCGTACATCAAGAGCAAGGGCTGGGCCAACTCGCTGGGATCTGGAATGTACCCAGTCTGCCCCGGGACCCCGGGTGTTTTCCAGGTGACGATGCGGATGACGGAGGAGGGCCTCAAGGCCTACGACGAGATTCTGGCCGTCTTCTTCCAGTATGTCGCGCTGCTGCGCGAGAGCCCGCCGCAGGAATGGATTTTCAACGAGATGAAGGACCTGTCCGACGTCGACTTCAAGTTCAAGCAGAAGACACCACCCAGCCGCTTCACGAGCCGGACCAGTGCCCTCATGAACCGCCCCATCCCACGCGAGCACCTCCTCAGTGGCCCGAGCTGTCTGCACAAGTTCGACCCTGAGCTGATCGAGAAAACGATTGGCTTTTTGCGCCCGGACAACATGCGCATCACGCTCACGTCGCAGACGTACCCGGGCGACTGGGACCAAAAGGAGAAGTGGTACGGTACAGAATACCGGGAGGAGAAGATGGCGGCCGACCTTGTCGCCAAGCTCGAAAAGGCGTACGCGACCACCAAGGCCGAGCGCATCCCGGCACTGCACCTGCCGCACAAGAACCAGTTTGTGCCGACCAAGCTGGAGGTGGAAAAGAAGGAGGTCAAGGAGCCAGCCGTTGCTCCTCGGATCATTCGCAACACTGAGCTCTCGCGCACCTGGTACAAGAAGGACGACACGTTCTGGGTGCCCAAGGGCGCGCTGACGATCTGCATCAAGAACCCCGTGATTCTGGCCTTGGCCGAGAACTACATCAAGACAGACTTGTTCACCTATCTCGTCAGCGACGCGCTCGAGGAGTACTCGTACGACGCAGATCTCGCTGGTCTGTACTACTACGTGCGCGTCGACGACGGCTCGCTCCTTGTGGAGGTGTCCGGCTACAACGACAAGCTGTCTGTGCTCCTTGAGCAAGTGCTGGTCAAGATGCGGGATCTCGAGATCAAGGACGATCGCTTTGATATCATCAAAGAAAGAGCGACGCGTGGGCTGCGCAATGCGGTCCTCCAGCAGCCGTACCAGCTGATCTCCAAGTACACGGCCTGGATCACGAAGCCGGTGTACTACACGTACGAGGAGCTGGCAGAGGAGCTGCCCAACATCTCGGCCGAGTCGGTGCGCAGTTTTGCCAAGGAGCTCCTTGGCCAGATGCACATGGACATTTACGTGCACGGCAACTTCTACAAGGAGGATGCGCTGAAGCTGACGGACCTGATTGAGTCGACGCTGCAGCCGCGGCCGCTGCCCCGGGCCCAGTGGCCGATCCGGCGGGACGTGGTGTTCCCACGCAGCTGCAACTACATCTACAACAAGCCGCTGGAAGACAAGGAGAATGTCAACCACGCGCTCGAGTACGTGCTGTACTTTCCTGACCGCAATCGCTCGACAAAGGCGCGGGCGCTGTTGCTGGACCAGCTGGTGCACGAGCCGGCTTGGGACCAGCTGCGGACCAAGGAGCAGCTCGGCTATGTGGTGTTTACGGGCCTGCGGCCTGGTCTGGCGACGCTGGGCTACCGCTTCCTGGTGCAGAGCGAAAAGGTGCCCAAGTACCTCGAGGAGCGGGTGGACGCGTTCCTGACCGAGTTCAAGAAGACGCTGGCCGCAATGTCGAGCGAGACGTTTGAGGGCTACAAGCGCAGTCTGGTTGCCAAGCGGCTGGAAAAGCCCAAGAACCTTAACCAGGAGATCTCGCGGCACTGGGGCCAGATCAGCAACGAGTTTTACGACTTTGAATATGGTGCGTTTTCTTCCCGTCTTGCGAGCAACTAGCTAGCAGTCACACTAACAAGAGCAGCCCAAAAGGATGTTGAGCAGATCAAGGTCCTGACCAAGGCCGACATGGTTGCCTTCTTTGACGAGTTTATCGATCCGATGTCGCCGGCACGTGCAAAGGTGGCCGTGCACCTGGTTGCGCAGGCCAAGAGCGACGTCACGAAGAACCAGATTGCCGACCTAGTCAAGGCGCTCGGCCTTGACGAGGCGGGCGTGGCCAAGGCTGCCAACGACCTGCAGGCACGGCTGACGGCGGCCCAGCAGGGCGAAGCCAAGGAGGCCGACGAGGCTGAGAGCGTGAAGCAGTACCTGACGAGCAGCCTGGGCGTGGCCGACGAGGAGAAGCTGCAGGCGGCGACCGAGGCATGGAAGGAGGTGTTCCGGTACTACCAGACGGCCAACGGGACAAACGGCGACGGCACCGGGTCATCGACGGTCAACGGCACAACGCCGGTGGAGATCAAGAACATTCGGGACTTCCGGACGAGCATGGCGCTGTCGAGCGGGCCGCAGCCCGAGGCGGACATTAGCGAGTTCCTGGACGTTGACGCCAAGCTGTAGTTTCTTTATTCTTGTATTTGTTAGTTTAGGCACTCTACAATTTGGACTTTTGACGCTTGGCTCAGCCTGGGGTGAATCGTGAGGCAAACAGAGATGACGATGCTCGGGGCTCGTACGTCCCCACAATAAGTTTTCCACAATGGCCTATTCAGCCTACCCCTCACTACGATTTTGCACAGTAGCGCTCCGTTTACTCACCGTCTTTGAACACTGTCTGGTCACTTGCTGTCAGATACGGCTTGTCCGAAGGATACGAGTAGACTTGTCAAAAGGTGAATTTTCCAATGACATCTCAGTCCGCTCTGATAACTTTTTTTGACATTCTGTGCTATTAAGCAACGAGAGTTGGCGCCAGTCAGCAGGCAGTGATAGACGGTGAAGAGTAGTGGGCGGTGAGAAACGGTAGCTGAACGGTCTACAAACTACTGAGTAGACGGTGAACAGAGGCTGTCTGTTGTCCACGGAGTACTCCGAAGAGAACGGGAATAAAAGACAAGTCATGGAAAAGGGAAAATTCTTTACTTTACTTTTCAAGCTACTCCGTAGAATAACAAAAAAAAGATAAGATAAAGGTGAGGAGCAATTTATCAGAAAAAATTGAAACAAGAAAGAAAAGAAAAAAAAACGGTGACGGACCCACGACCCATACCAAATTGAAGCCGAAAAGCGAAGAGGGCAGGAACGAAAAACAAAGATCAGAAAAACGCTAGCAAAGGGCCGACGGACAAAAAAGCCCACCTTCCTCAATCTGAAAATTCACGACTTGTTTTAGCAATCGGGCCAGTGGCAAAACTATTCGCACTACGGGCAGGCAGTACTGAATAGACCAAAGTGAACCAAAAGCAAAGAACAAGTCAAGGAAGGAAGCAAAAGTCCAAGTCTTCTGGAAAGGAAGGAAGCAAGGGAGACGATATCCAACAGACGACGCTGCCGCAACCGCCTTCTCTCTCTCTCTCTCCTTCTCCTCCTTCCATTCATCACCGCCACAAAGCGCTGCAGGAAGACAAATCGGCACCAGTCTTTTTATTTTCTTTGCTGCTTGCTTTTGGCCCTCTGTTCTCCATACCAACCAATCCTCCTGCTGTTAGTTTGTTTCCAGCAGTGTCGATTCGCTTGTTGGTGCCGTCTTTTCTATCGTTCCTTTCATTCCCTCCCTTCTTTGTTTTCGTCCTTTGCCTTTGCGTTCTTCTCTCAATTGAAATTTGACGACGACAACGGCCCTCCTTTCTCCATTTCATCGGCCTTTTTCACAGTCTCGAAAAGCACAGCACCCCGCTTGTCACCCCAGAGCTGCCCGGGCAGCTCACTTTCACAACGTCTTCCTTCAAGAAACGGAGGATTTCGCGCCCGTCGAGAAGAAGAGGCGACGACATACTCGCCACCGGTCACCTGCCCAAGCCCTCTGTCGAATCTACAAGCAGACCCCAGTCCCAGCGCCTCGCCCGGCCCCAACGGCACTCGCAGCCGCCCTCGCGCTCCTCTAGCCGACACCGCATCCTCCCCTCGACCGAGCAGGCAGCGGACGACGACGACAACGTCATTGAAGGCATTGAGGTGGACGACGACGACGACGACGACGACGACGACGAACAAAACGTCAGCGAATACGACGACGACGCCGACGATAGCGACGCCGACGACAACGACGACGAAGACGACGAGGCTGTCGACGCCCTTGCCTTTTCCTTCACCGCGGCCTCCAACGCGCCCTCGTCAGGCCCCACCACGCCGACCTACAGCCGCGCTGGCTCAAACCCGCTGCCGCCGCAAGGAAGACGCGGCCTAGAGGCTCCGTCCAGCAGAGAAACCAGCGAGCTGCCCGACTTTGACGGCGACTTTGACGACGACGACAACAACAACGGATCCGCCGCCTCCAACTCGCCTCCTCCGTCGCGACGCATCGCGGCCTACAAGGCCAACACCCGTGTCATCCGCGTCCCGGCTGCCAACGCCAACGCCACGGGCATCACGATCCTGAACCAACGCAAGCAGCAGCAGCAGCAGAAGAAGAAAAAGACGAAAAACGCATCCCGCAGCGTGCTCCCCCGTTCCACCCTCGAGCGCAGCCAGTCTCCGCTCGTTCCCGCCTCTCACCGTACTCTTCTTATGAGCGGCACCACAAACGACACGTCCCTGCACCGATCCAGCTCACCGCTCAAACGCCCAGCCTCGACCATGGAGCAGGAACATATGGAGTCCGCTAAAGCCGACGTGCGCGAGGTGGACGCCGCCGCCGCCTCGTCTCCTGCCACCTCCGGCACCACGACGTCCAGCACGTCGGCCACC
Organism: Ophiostoma montium; assembly: GCA_029299015.1. Lineage (NCBI taxonomy): Eukaryota > Fungi > Ascomycota > Sordariomycetes > Ophiostomatales > Ophiostomataceae > Ophiostoma > Ophiostoma montium. The sequence continues at coordinate 29,046 of JANSMC010000014.1, forward strand.
AGTGCCAACACCTCGTCCGACGCGGGCAGCTCGCCGCCGCAGCGCGAGACCAAGGAGGAAGACGTCGACATGATCAATGTGTCCCAGGACGGAGCATCGGCATCACCGCCACCCGTCGACGAGCAGATCCAGACCATCCAGTCCCTGGTGCAAAAGTTCAACGCGGCCGAGCTGCAAGAAGGCACAGCAGCGTACCTCGTGTCGCGGAAATGGCTTGCCAAGGCGCAGACGCCGACTGGTGCAGACGACGCCAGTGCGACGCTGGGCCCCGTCGACAACGCAGACATTATTGACAGCATCATTGTCGACATTGAGGGCAAGCCGGCCGTGCGCCTCAACCCGGGCACCGGCCAGGACGACTTTGAGTTTTTCTCCAAGGAAGCCTGGGACCTTGTAGTGTCATGGCACGGCCTGGCCAAGGGCCAGCTGCCGATTGTGCGGTATGCGCACAACACGGCGCCTAACTCGATGATCCCCAATGTGCAGTTTGAGCTGCACCCGCCCGTCTTCACCGTGTACCGCCTGTCGTCGCCTGTCAGCGGCATCAGCCTGGCCAAGGAGGGCGCCACGGACGCGCAGCTGCCGCCGGTGTTCATGTGCTCGAGCAACTACCGCGTGCAGGACTTTTTGAAGCGCGCAAAAGACATGCTGCACATCCCCATGGCGCGTCATGTGCGCATGTGGCGCATCATCCGCAAGCTGGCCGCCGGCAACGACAGCGCCGCCAGCACGAGCCCGCAGGACGGCTGGGTCAAGATGCTGCTGCCAGTGGCCGAGTTCCGCAAGCTCGAGGCGCACGTGGAGCGCGAGCACCTCGACGTGGTCAAGGACTACACGCACGACGACAAGTACAATGGCCGACAGTCGCTGGCCTTTGTGTCGCTCGTCGTCGACCAGACCATTGTGCTGGACGAGAACTTTGAGCGCAACCTATGGGTGTCGACGTACAACCCCAAGGCCCCCAAGGACAAGGGCAAGAGCAACAGCTCGACGGCGTCGTCATCGACGTCTCTTGTCGTGGCCAACTCGGCGGCGTCGCGGTCCAGCGCTGCCAGCAGCGGCCGCAGCTCGGCCACCAGTGCGAGCTCAGCACCGGTGACGCGTAGCCGGCTGCGGCACAAGACGGGCCGCACGGCGGGCTGTGTCGGTCTCGGCAACCTCGGCAACACATGCTACATGAACTCGGCCCTGCAGTGCGTCCGCAGCGTGGAGGAGCTGACCAAGTACTTTTTGGTGGGCGAGAACGAGGACGAGACCAACTACAACAACCCGCTCGGCCACAACGGCAACGTTGCTAATGCCTATGCCGGCTTGCTGGCGGACATTTTCCGGGAGAACGCGCCGACGTCGGTGGCCCCGCGGCAGTTTAAAAACACGATTGGCCGCTACGCACCGGCCTTTTCTGGCTACGGGCAGCAGGACTCGCAAGAGTTTCTGGGCTTTTTGCTGGACGGGCTGCAGGAGGACCTGAGCCGTGTCAAGAAGAAGCCGTACATTTCCAAGCCCGACTCGACGGACGAGATGATCAACAACCCCGCCGCGATCCGGGAAATGGCCGACCAGGTGTGGGACATTACGAAGCGGCGCGACGACTCGGTGATTGCCGACTTGTTTACCGGCATGTACAAGTCGACGCTCATCTGCCCCGATTGTCAAAAGGTCAGCATCACGTTTGACCCGTTTACCAACCTGACGCTGCCGCTGCCCATCCAGAACGTGTGGTCCAAGACGGTCAAGTTTGTGCCGCTCAACGACCACGCCGTCAGCATCGAGGTGGAGCTTGATAAGACGAGCAGCGTCAAGGCGCTCAAGGACTTTGTCGGCGTGCGCACGGGCGTGCCGTCGGGGCGTCTCGTGGCGACCGAGGAGCATCGCGGCGACATCTTCCGAATCTATGACGACTTCGACTGCGTGTCCGAGGAGATTGGCCACTCGGACGCCGTGATCCTGTTTGAAGTCGAGGCGGCTCCGACGAACAACACGGGTGCCAAGCTGCCGCGCGAGAAGCCACGGTCGATGCTCAACCCGTACGCAGGGCCCGATGCTAAGAGCAGCAGCCCAGCGCTCTGGCAGAACGCAATGGGCGAGCGCCTGCTCGTGCCCGTCGTGCACCGCGTGGCACCCTCGGCGAACGGCGGCCGGCGGTTCTCGCGCTCGGGCGTCACGTGCCCGCCGCATTTCATTGTGGTGACGCGCGAGGAAGCGCGCAGCGAGGACGTGATCCGGCGCAAAATTCTCGAAAAGGTGGCAACGTTTTCATCGTGGCCCGAGTTTGGCAAGGCCGAGGAAGAGGAAGACAACGGCGCCGTGCTGGTGGCGAGCGCGTCGGACGTGAGCTCGTCTGGTAACGAAAAGACGGTGACGGACAAGTCGGTGGAGAGCGAAGACGACATGGTGGACGTGGCGATGAAGGATGCCGACGCGGCGGCCAAGCCGAAGCCGTCGCCGGTTCTGCGCGCATTTAACCGCCACCGGCCCAAGTGGGTGACCAACCCGAGCATGTTCTTGGCGGGCGAGCTGCAGAACCTGTTTGACATGGGCTACTACAACGATACGTCGAGCAGCGTGATCCCCATCAAGTGGCCGAGCTCGACTGACGATAAGACGTACCCGCGTCTGAGCTCGCGCGTGCCGGTGCCGGTGCCGGCAGCCCCCGTGAGCCCGAGCGCCACAGGCAGCGAGAACGAGACCGGTGACAGCCCGGAAGAGGCGGCACCGGTGGACTCGGACACGCCGGGCGCGTCGCCGGGGGCCTCGCCTGCGCCCGAGGTGACGCGCATGAACCAGGAGTCGGACGACGAGCGCCCCATTGCGCTGCGCAATAGCAACGCGGTCAAGACGGTGCCGGGTCCGGGCGGGCGGCGCAAGGTCAAGAACAGGTACGGCGGCAAGAACGGGAAGCGTGCTGTAGCTGCGCGTGCTGGAGCTGGACAGAAGACGCCTACGGCCGCACCGCCCGCGCTGCCCGAGCGCCGTCCGGTCGAGGATGTCGTTGCTGCCCCGGTCGACACGGAGACCAAGAGCCCCGAGAGCACTGCTGCCAGCAGCACGGAGCAGGCGCCGCTGATCCGGCTCGGCGAGGGCATCATGGTGGACTGGAGCCCCGATGGTCTGGATGCAGTGTTTGGCAAGGACGACGTGCACGACGAGCTGCGCGGGGCACCGACGTTTGGCGGGATCCTGGAGACGCTGGAGGATGCCGAGCTTAAGGAGAAGCGGCGCAACCGGATCAGCCGCAAGAAGCGCGGGCTGACGCTGGACGAGTGCCTGGACGAGTTTGAGCGCGAGGAGATCTTGTCGGAGAACGACATGTGGTACTGCCCGCGCTGCAAGGAGCACCGGCGTGCGAGCAAAAAGTTTGACCTCTGGAAGACGCCCGACATTTTGGTGGTGCACCTGAAGCGGTTCTCGTCGAGCGGGTGGCGGCGCGACAAGCTGGACATGAAGGTGGACTTCCCGGTCGAGGGGCTCGACATTACGCGGCGCGTGCTGGACCGGCAGACGGGCAAGGCGGAGATTTACGACCTGATTGGCGTCGACGACCACTGGGGCGGCCTGGGCGGCGGCCACTACACGGCGTTTGCGCGCAACTTTATTGATGGCCAGTGGTACGAGTACAACGACTCGAGCGTGTCGCGCGTCAGCAACACGAGCAGCGTGGTGTCGGCGGCGGCGTACCTGCTGTTCTACCGGCGGCGGTCCAAGGAGCCGCTGGGCGGGCCGCGGTTCCAGCGGATCGAGGCCAAGTTCCGGAGCAAGTACATGGCCGAGGAGGAGGAGGAGGAGGAGGAGGAGGAGGAGGGGGAGGATGCCGATGAGAAGGGGGATGGCAATGCCGACGTTGATGCCGATGACGCCCGCCAGTCGGTCGAGATGGACGACATTTTCTCGTCGGGCAGCGGCAGTTCGGCGGCGGCGGCGGCGACGACGGCGACGACGGCGGCCGTGGGCACGGACTGGCTGGAGCAGTCGTGGGGCTTCCCGTCGACGACGGGCGGCGGTGCTGTGGCGCGCCACACGTCGCCCGGGTCGGACATTGTCGAGGTGGACGAGATGGAGCATGCCGACAGTGCGACGGTGGGCGGCGGCGACGGCGACATTGACCGCATGAGCCTCAGCACGGACCATGCCATGGACTTCAACGACGAGGAGGCCGCCGCTGCTGCTGCTGCTGCTGCTGCACCGCCGCCGCCGGCGTACAGCGCCGACATGGACGAGATCCAGGGCGCGATCTGGGCGGCCAAGGCGGCCAAGGAGGCCAAGGAGGCCGAGGAGGCGCAAGTGGTGCACACGGTCGAGGGCGACGACGGCGACGCCGACTCGGACAAGGCCGTGGCGGACATTTTCGTCAGCAGCGACGGGGCCAGCGACGACGACGCCAGCAATGGCAGTGCGGCAGAGCAAAAGACGGCGCGGTAGGCCAAGCAGACTCTTTACTCTTGTCTGGGCAAGGCCAGATGGCGGCGGTGGTATTAGTTTTTTTTTTTTTTCACTCTCTCTTTTTCTTTGTCAGTGTTTGTGTGTGTTTTGTTTGCTTATTTACATTGCCGAGGTGAACTCGACCACATTGCATCCGACGAGGCAGTTAGATGCCAGTCGTATCATTACAGGAGTTGATAAATTGATTCTTTATTGATATACTTGGTGTCATTGTTATGAACATGGTGTTTGTAGGCTGTTTTATTTTTTTATATGAATCATTACGAATTAATACGAATTATTTTGATCTTGACTTTGTTAATTTCTATTTTGATTTCTACTCCGACTTCGATTTTGATTTCTTTGGCATCGATAAGTGTCTGAGTTATTTTTGACTTGCTCGACTTTGTTCGGGTTTGATTTCATTTTTACTTTGCCTTTTTTGATTTCGTGTTTTCCCTACTGCTTCCTTCTTTATCATTATTTGTCACCAAGCTTTCTTTTCTTCGTACAAAGTACTTACTCCGTATCCCAGGCCTATAGCTACTCGTACTCTGCTCGTATATCCGAGACCTCCCTACCGCCCAAAGAGGCAAGTCCCAATGGGCATACGGAGTACGAAGATATACTGAGTATGCGCATCTCGTACTCGCACGTGCAGAAGAGCACGGAGCAAGGAAGATGACGGGGAGCGCGGACAAGCTGCCGGGGCACGGAGTACTTGATGATGTTGCTGGGACAGAGTAGGCCAGCTTATATCGCGGTCTTTTTGATATATCAAAGAACTGCAAACAAAGTCAACCGGAAGAGCCAGACATGGTCCTTTTCTTCCCCTACGAGTCCAAAGTACACCCTTGGGAAACTCTTTTTTTTTTCAATGGGTCATCCATCTTGCTAGGCGGCGGATCTACGGAATACTCGTAGCAATGCAGGGTACGGAGTACTCCGTATCGTAAAAAAAGCGGCTCGTACTCGGGGGTCAGTTGGACTCGGACTCTTTGTTTTGCAAGGACATGAGACGAGGCTAAAAATGACGACGAGTCCCTGCAAAGTGCAACTCAACTGCAAAGCGTATCGCACGGCACGACACGTGCACCCCGCGGGCGCCGGCGACGGCCATGCCGCAGTGGCAAAGTGTCCTGTACGAGTATCCTGTACGAACGAACACTCGTACCTTGTGCTTGAACGATAATATCACTTGCATATAGGTGTTTCATCGTCGACCCTCTTGTACGGGAGTACGAGTACTCGTACTTTGTACTTGTACTCGTAGTTAATATCTGTCGGCGTCTCCAGGTCCAGGTCCAGGTCCAGGTCCAGGTCCAGGTCCAGGAACCAGGTACTCGTGCTCCCCGTGGACTCCGTACAAAAGTACTCGTACTGTCGGTTCACAAGGAAGATGTTGCAACAAAGATTCCGTAAAACGGTCAAGAAAGGTGAAATCAGTTCAGATTTGTATGGTAACCTATACCACCGTAGACCTAGTATAACGCTCCCGTACCTGGTAGGTAGAAAGCTGTATGCCGATAGTCTTAATGGTGATGTCTAAGGAGAAGGAAATCTATTTATAGGGATAAGGGCGGGCGAGCAGAGTTTTCTGGCCTCGGGAATGATGGCCCACCAAAAATGGCGCTATCGGGATTCCCGACACGTAATGTATATGCTAGTAAATACGTCGGTAGATACCTCGGCCGACGTATCCGTTAGCTATATACTAATACTGGCTCTTTTCTTTAAAGGTCGAGAGTTCGCGATAACCGCTAGTTGCCTTTATCTTTAGTACGTAAAGTGGCTAAGTAAAATAGGAGTTTTGTAAGCGCGAGACTATACAAATAAACGAAAATAAATTAAAGGAACGCGTTAAATCTTTTTTACCGTCGTTACGTACGCTTTACCTATCCTTCTTTAACTAATTCGATACGGTTAGTATTAACGAGTCGGGCTAAAGTATTATATGTTTTTTTCGACTTCGTTATAGTATTAGCTAGGTTCGCGTTGCCGGTAATCTATTTGATTTTGGCGACTTCGCGACGTTCGTACGCTTAACGGATTATAGCCAAGTTAATTATTAGCCTCTTCTCCGCGGTAGTACCGAGGCGGGTAACTATATCGAAGATAGACTTACTATTAGTACAAATTACTAGGGGGATCTGTTTAGCGTAAATATTATTTAGCGTCGCCTTTATATAACTACTAATATTAAATCTATGTACGAATATATATAACTCCGTTACTAGTATACTCTTCGTTACTCTTTTATACTTGGTAAACGACTAGTATACGATATTAGCGTTGTTTAAGGTATCTATAACGACGATAACGAATCCGATTTACGATAAAAAATCGTCGTTATTAGTAAACGTTATATCGGTAAAGACGACGACTTAAAACGACTCCTCGTCGAGTTTTACGAAACGGAGGCCGCGCGCCGGGTTACTTATTTATTAACGGAAGCGTTTATTTAAGGCGTCGATATACTTTTTATTGGGATTAAAGTATTAAGCGGCGGTACTTAGATTATAAATAGCCTTAAGTTGGTATATAGATACTACGTATATACCTCGTACGCGTTAAGTAATATACTATTGTTTAGTATTTAGCGGTTTTAAAATACGCCCGTGCGTACCTTTGTTAATCTTCGTATTTTCGTTAATAAGGCTAATATTAGTTATTTAGGCCTTTTATAAAAACGAGATAGAACCGTTTCGTACGAGTAAGAGTATACTTTTATTAAATTTAAGTAGTAAAGTAATTCTTAGGGCCTCGCGAGGTTTCGCCTTAAACTTTGTTACGTCGAGCCCTTTTTACTTAACTATAACGAAGGTATTGTTTACTAAGATTAGCGTATCGTTAGTCTATAGCGTTATAACTTCGAAGGGATCCCCTTTTCGTACTATAAGGCAGGTATTATAAAGCGTAGGTTGTATCCCGAGTCGTTCGACGTAATACTTCGTATAAGTAGTAAACTAATAATTACTAGCCTTTAGTACGCCGTAGAAAGGCTTTTTAATACGTAATACGTAGTTTTTTAGTAACGCGAGTAGTTTACGCGCGGCGGGATAAGGGTTAACGAAAAAATCCCGGCGGAGGTAAAATATAGCTTGTATATACGCTTAGTTAATATCCCGTAGTAAGAGTTTATAACCTATATCGAGCTTATACGCCGCGATACAAAGGAGTAGGCGTTAGTTTATACGCTAGATAGTTGGGGACTTAGTAAGTATTACTACTTTACTATCGTCGCTATAAGTTTATACTACGAAGCGGCTTTTCTCGACCGCTTACGCGGACCCGGCGTACTTTACTTTATTTATAAAACGACCCCGGAAAAGCCGAGTACCGGTAAGGATTTCGGAGCGGGGGACGGGCTCGAAGACGCCCTTCTTTAGTAGGCCGAAGATCTCCGCCCGGCGGGATACGTCGTAGTTAAGTATAAGTACGGGGGTAGTAAACTAAATAGTAGTATCGGCTCCGGTAATAGTAGTAAATACGAAGGGCGGGGCCTTATAGCGTCGTTACCGGAGTACTCGAATAGTACCGCTAACGTACGCGGGCTCGTTAAGTTCGGTAAGTTTTTAAGTTTATAGCCGCGTAGGATAGGCGACGATAACTATACCCGGGGTATAAACCGGCTTTAAGGTACTCGGAGAGGGTTTTTTAGTAGTTAAATTAGCTACTTTAAGACTTTTTAGGGCTTAAGGGACCCCCGTTATAGCTAGTGTTTGGCTAGTTATAGCGGTTATTATTTCCCCGACGGCCGGGGGTACTATACTATTATTACTCGGTAACGGGGTATAAATATTTCCTATACTTAATAGACGGCCTTGACGGGCCCGTAAAAGCGCCGGAAGCGGTACTATATTTTCGGCGTGTTTATAGGGCTTAACGGAGGTACTCTAGAACTCCGAGATCGTCCCGTTGCCGTAGTCGACGGTAATAGTCTCGCCTTCCGTACTAACGACTCGTACGGGTCCGTCCTACTTAGCGTCGCCGGATTCTTAACCCTCCCGGTATACTAGTACTAAATCGTTAATGTACGGTTACTCCGGCTAGGGCCCGTTACGTATCCGCGCTACCGCCTAGGTCCGGCGTTCCGCCTGTATCTTTTCTAGCTCCCGTATAGCCGCCCGGATGGCGGCCGAGCGTCGAGTTACCGTAACTACCGGTACGGAGGCGGAAGACGTCCGCGGGTAGGCGCCGAAGACGAGTAGTATCGGTACGATACCGTTCGGCCCGGCGGTATTATTTATCGCTTTAATACTTATTTAAAGCGTTACGTCGTCGTCGAACGCCGGGATCTCGGCCTTAATAATCTCGTAGGCCCGTTTTACTAGCCCGTAGTACCGTTCTACTTTGCCGATACTATAGTAAACCTTCGTAGGTACTACTTTCGTTTTAGATCCTATAAGGGTAACGTTATCCTTAAATACTTAAGTAGCAAAATTTATACTTTAATCCGTAACGATAAAATCCGGAGGCCCAAGATATGTATCTATTTAGTACTCCTAGAGTTTATCTTATACCGTCTACGCCGTTATATTACGGAGCCACCGGGCTATTATAAAACCGGTTGCTTCGTTAACGACGTAGATATAGGGCTTTCCTTTAATATATACTATATCTACGATAATAGTACCGTTAAAAGTAATATCGTTTTTTTTTCGGAGGTTAAACTTAAAGCGGCGGGGCGGGCCCTAATATAACTAGTACTAATAGTAAAAGCGGCGGATTTCCTCTAACTCCCGGATACTAACGTCGATATTTCCGGCCGCCCGTAAAAGGCGGTAAAGGCGCCGGACCGACGGATACCCGAAGCGGCGATATAGGCGTTAGAGCTCGGTACGGGTAAAAAACGTAATCGCTACGCCGTACGCTATTTCCGGGATCGTTATAAAGGCGTAGCCGAAACGCCGGATAACTAGAACTATCGGGATTTTTTTTTTACCCTGGCGGTATACTATTATATTACGCGTATTATCGAAGTAGTAGTATAACTTATTAAGGTCGTAAAAAGCTACTAAGAAAGGCGTCGTTATAGGTATAACGTAGAAAGTAATACTACCTATTAGTATTTGTATAGCCACGGACCCGAAGTACTCCGTAATCCCGATACCGAAACGGACTTTTACGGAGCCGGCCGCCGACGTATTTATATTAATACTAGGCCGGAAACGCTATAGGGCCGTGAATTGGGGCCGGTCGTAGGTTAATACTATTACGGCGCCGGTATCGACGACGAACCCGACGAACTCCGAGTCGTCGTAAGCGGCGGACTCGGCGTATACGTCGTTAATACTTCCGTCGTACGTAGTATTATAGGATAGCCTTTTAAGGCGTAAAGCGTACGCGATACGAGTATTCGCGAAGTAGGCTACTACTTACTTACTTATATTCTTTTCCTCGACGGTACTATACTAAAACGTTATTATTTCGTATACCTTTTCTTTCTCCTAAGCGTTACTATCCTCCTTTTTTTTTAGGTCCTTATCTTATATAAAAGTAGTAACTATCTTTTTACCTTTATCCTTATAAGTATAGTACTCGCTAATATAGTAGGTAAGGGTATTCTCGTCTACTTTCTTTTTAGTCGACTACTCCCGTAAGTACTTTACCTTTTTTTCCTAAGTATAGTTACTATACCGGTACCCGCGCTTCTTGTAGATAAAGTATCGCTATCCCGTTTTACCCTTAACGTTACGGGGCGGGCGCGCGACTCCTTAAATAACGGTACCGCCGCCTCGGGTACGATTACTCGGTCCTCCCGGGCCGCTACTACGTCTACCGGCGCCGTTATTACGGTTAAAGGTTTTGTCGGCGTAAAGGGTCTTAAAAATAAAACCGCCGGTACGGTAAAGGTTACCGTAAAGCTACGTAAGGTAAGTAGCTTTTAGTATATCCTTTATAATACTTTTATTATCGTAGGAACTTTTACGGGTAAAGTTATTAGTTATATTAACCGCGTAAGTAGTAAAGGGATTCGCTTTAAACTCTCGAATAAACTTATTTTCTAGTACGTAATCCCGATCCTTTTTACTATAAAAAGCGAAGTACTCGACGCCTTTAGTAACTCGTTTGTCGAAGGCGCTTACGATAACGGGTAAAGGCTCGCCTAGTATCTTTTTTACTACGTTTACTAGTTTTAGGGAGTACTAGTTATTAGTACGCGCGTAGTTAATATCCGCGGTCTTAAACTTATACGCTATTATAAAAAGGATTTTACGCTAGTCGGAGGTAGTATCGAGTAGCCTTTCGTAGTAGTTATAAGGCTCGCTATCCCTTATTATCGTAGGCAAGAGTACTAAGATATACTCCTCGGCGACGTTCTTACGGCGATAAATACGTAAAAAAAAGCGTATACGGTACTAAAGGCTTATTATATCTTCGACGCCCTTATACTTATACTCTTCCTTATAGCCCTTCTCGATATCGCTAATAATACGCCGCTATATACTCTCGCTTTCCGTAATCGCCCGGTGGAAAACGAAGTCGGAGTACGGGTCCGTACCGTTACTCGTACGTAGTACGAGGGCGTGGGTACCCGGTATTACGGCGTACGGGGCCTAAGCGCTCGGGTCGGGCGGGTACTAGGCGGGCACGTACGGGGCGGGCGTGAACGGGGCTTACGTTTCCCGGCGCGGAGGATAGGTACTCTTACGCGGCGGGTAAGTATTTTAGCGCTATTAGTAGCTACTAGTTACCTCGTAGCCGCTATAGCCGCGGCCGGGACGCTCGGGGCCGGGATACCCGGCTTTAACCGCCGCCCTGTCTTACTCGTTACGGGTAAGTATTCGGGTAATCCTTTCGGGGGTCGCCCGGAACTCGGGGTATACGGACTCGGGGCCGAGTATGTATTGTAGTTGTATATTACGGGTACGTATCCTAAGGCCGCCTTCGTACTCGGCGTAGCGGTCGGCCGCGCTAGGATTAGGGAATTCCGGCGGGCTATTAGTTACGATAGTCTTTATAAGGGTATCGATTTTATTGTAGCCTTTAATATTATAAGGCTTTACGAAAATACTACGATTTATAATAAGGTTACGGAGTTCGAGGAAAAGAGTTAGAAGGACGATACTAAAATCCTCTTTCGTCTACTCTTTTAGGACCTCGTAGAGGTACTTTAGGAGATCCGTATTAACTTATACGTTATTACTACGGATTTTAGTAAGTAGATTTTGTACTATTTACTCGTTATCCCGTGAGCTCGCCGATACGGCGGAGCCGTATACGGATACCGTAACGGGCTTGGGCTTTACGGTAACGGTACTAAAAAAGCCGGCCTTTCGGCGGGCTTCTCCCGTTAACTAGGCGTGTACGTCGTAACCTTCCGAATTAGCTATTTTTGGTAGCGATTACGGTATTCTCGACGTACGGTAGTTTACCGGTGAAAAGTAAGGTAAAACTAAGGGGTACCCTTACTATTTAGCGTCCTTGTAGTAGGAGACTAATTAGTGTCGATTTACAAGGAAGATATTACAATAAAGATTCTGTAAAACGGTTAAGAAAGGTAAAATCAGTTCAGATTTATATAGTAACCTATACTACCGTAGACCTAGTATAACGCTCCCGTACTTAGTAGGTAGAAAGTTATATGCCGATAGTCTTAATAGTAATGTCTAAGGAGAAGGAAATCTATCTACAGGGATGAGGGCGGGCGAGCAGAGTTTTCTGGCCTCGGGAATGATGGCCCACCAAAAATGGCGCTATCGGGATTCCCGACACGTGATGCATGTGCTGGCAAATGCGTCGGTAGATGCCTCGGCCGACGCATCCGCCAGCTGTACACCAACACGTACTCCTCTTTGTCTCGTACTCGCAAGACTCGACTTTCTTTTTAATTCTCCTCGATCGCCAATCTACGGAGAATAAGAGCGACTCCGTATCTGTGGGAAAGGCAAAGTACTCTGTATCTTTCTAGGCTGCACCGAGTACGACATCAAATGCGTTGGAAGTCGGGCCTCTCTTTTACTTTCTTTTGCGAGTACTCGTAATCTGAGTTCTCCTTTTTCTCCTTTTTGCTCTCTTCACAATCACACTCGCCAGTGGGCTGCCCCGGACAAAGGCCCAAGAATGTGCAAGATCGGCCCTGCCAAACTCGCTCTGACATAAGCACACTGCGTGCAACGCTGCAACGCTGCGACGCTGGAAAAGAAAGAAGGAACACGTTCCAGCTGGTGGCGAGCGGCTCAAAAAGAAGGGCCGTAGGAAAGAAGGTCCGTCGAAAAAGTAGAAAAAAAAAAAAAAAAAGGTAAGACCTTGATAGGAAGGTCGCTTTTTTACATCACTCTGCCCTTGTGTGTCTCTGCTGCTTTAGGAAGGCGCTAGCCTCTGTGAATTGGGCTGCCGAGGTTAATTGGATGGCATGGCACAGAGCAGACGACAAATCGGATGGACGAGCGAGCGGGTTCACAGTGCACGGAGCACACTGTACGAGTATTAAGAAAGAAAAAAAAAAGGCAAAAGAGTTTTCAATCCTATTTTCTTATATTTTTTCCATGATCTCTGGATAGTTGACATGATTGGCCGGGTCGATCGGTCGGCGTTGTTCATTACAGGTCTGTTAGTCACTAGTGTTGACGGTCCGTTGACATTGTCGGTTCTTTTCTTTCTTTTTGTTTCGCCCTTTGTCCTCGTAATGACATGTCATTTGACGTTGGCAACGCCGGCCACAATGTCCCCGATGCCCCCGATGAGCAGCATGTCTCTATCCCTGCAGTCGGAGCACGAGCTGAAAAGCAGAGTGTATCGGGCATGGATCATCTGCGTGCGTTCAAGTCCCCTTTCGAGTCTACGCGTAGCAAATCGTCGAGTCTCGCAGAACGGAGCAGAGGACGATGCGGGCTAGAGGCGCAAGGGAGTCGACTGCACGGATAGGGAGAGCTGGATGTATTTCGATGAGTGTTCTATTTCTTCTTTTTCTTCTTCTTTTCTTCCACGAGTACGAGCACACGTACTCGTACTATTGTCTTCTTTTCTTCTACGAGTACCGTTCCTCGCATCTCCATTGTTCTTCTCTTCATTGTTCTTCGCAAGGCCACAGTACGAGCAGAGGCCCAGACTGTGCATCTTGGACCCACCTTACACTAGTGTGGTGGGCCTAGAAGTTTCGGCGCAGGCTTCGAGAAGGTCTGTGGAAGCCACTCTTGCAGTTCCTGCCGCCTGCTCCCTGTGTTCCTTTCGTGTCCCGTGGATCACTGGGTGGGGCCCCCTCTCTCTCAACTGTACTGAGTACTCCGTACGAGTACCTGCGATAAGAGAGAAATACGCGTAAAGTACTCCCGTACACACGTTCGTGAGACGTCTGACAGCGCTCTTTCCCTGTATCTCGAGTCTATGACATACCTACAAAATGCTGCAAAACACTGCAAATACTCGTACTCGTACTCCGTAGAATAAAACCCAACTGGTCACGCCTTACGCACCCTTCTGGTCGCTACCCCCCGTCTCACTCCTGCCCAAAAGCTCTCCACCGCGCGCCCACCTTTTGCGCACCAGGGTCCCCTACCGCGGCGCTCGCCCTCCGTCGCTTCTCCTCCTCCCATATCTTCTTGCCTATCTCTGACCAATTTCATCACTTTTTCGTCCGTGCTCGCTGGTCGTTTGTCGTTGTTTTGTCCTCTATCTTGCCCACTCTCCCTCCTCCTCCCCACCTCCTTCCCTTTCCCACAGGCCCATATTTGGAACAGGAAAAAGGAAGAAAAGTGAAAAGTGAAAAAGTGAAAAAGAAAAAGAAAAAGAAGAGGAAAAGGAAAAAGAGAGGGTGAGAAGGAAAAAGAGGGTGAGAAGGAAAATAAAACCGCACTCGACTTTGCACCATGCGCCGAGTTGATTTTCCCTTTTCGCCGTCACGTCTTGACTCTTGTTAATTACGAGTACTGAGTACTCGTACCTTTATTACTCTACTTCTACTGCTCGTTCTCTGGTTCTTCTCCAACCATCATGGATGGCCACAGCGCCTCCAAATACCCGTACCTGCTCCGACCCGTACTCGTAGATCCATTTAATGACTTATTTTTGACACTAAATCAAAGACAATGCACTCACAATTTACTCAGTACGCCGTTTCGCCTCCTTTTCTCGCTTTTTCGTTTTCTTTTTTCTTTTTCTTCTTTTCCTTCCATTCGCCTTCTCTCTGCCTTCCATTATTTCTTCTTCTCCGCTTCCATGCCCATCACGCCCTGCCCTCTCCCTCTCCCTCTCCCTCTCCCTCTCCCCTTGTTTCGTTCCTTCCGCCGCTCGACGGTCGCTCCTTCACTTTGTGTGTGTCCTTTTGTCCTTTTGTCCCTTTTGTCTTCTTCTAGTCCTTTAGGTCATTTTTGTCATTTTTTTTCTGGTTTTGTCTTGCACATTTGTCTCGTTTGCTCCTTCCCCCTTCTCCGCAATACCCTGTCCTCTTTTCCTGATTCTTTCTTTTCTCTTTCCTTTTCTGTCCTACGTCTATCCACGTCCCTTCCGTGGCCCGCCCGCTTGCCCTCCTTTGCTCTTGCCTCTTTGCCGCTATTACTCGGTATTTTTGTTTAGGCCCATCTCCTAGTGATCGTGACCTTTGTTGTTCCTTCTCCTCCCTCTTCACTACTACTCCCACCTTTTTGGCACCTTTTTGCCAACGTGCGCCAACGTTCGCCGCCAACATTGCCAACACGCGCACTTTCGACCCGTTCGCATTCATTTGCTGCTCTCTCTCTCATTGACGACAACCCACGACGACGTACCAACGAACCACCAAAATTCCCGCGCGCCCGCCCGCCTCTTAGACTTCTTTCTTCCAAACGGTAAGCCTTGACCATCTCAAGCGACGACAAATTGCTTCGTGCTTCGTTATTTTTTTTTTTTCGGTTGTCGCTCGCCGCGCCTCGCCGGTCGTCCTGTCTCCGTCATTCCGTCCCCCGTCCTTGTTGGTCGATCTCGTCGACCCTGTCAGCACCTGCTCCGCCACCAAACTCGCGAATCGCAACAGATCCATCCAAGCTCAGCCAATACCAACCACCGCCCGCGGTCCCTGCATCTATCAATCCGCCAGTTTTCCCCCGTCATCCTGTCATCCTTCCATATCGCAGTGTGGGCCTCGTGGGATGCGTGCATTGCGTCAGCCCAATTGTCCAGAACACGACGGATCTGAGCGCAAACGCAAACCGACTCGACGCTTTGCATTTGAATTCTATTCTACTTTTTGCGGGCAACACATCGCCTACACCCTTTGTTCTTCGGCTCCATTGTCTACCTACTCTCAAAGGATTCGTTGGGATTGCGCATTCCAAATACATGACAGCACAGACCAGACGGAGAGAGACGACCGGTGGCGCATCATGCTCTTGATTGCGATCATTCTGACCTCAATCTAGAACTCTTTCTTCCCCTTTACGAAATACCCCTACGGAAACACTGGACCACGAGTTTTCCAACTTGTACGACGGCATCTGGAACACGCCCGTCCTACTCTACTCGCTTTTGACGATTGCCCTGCCTCTCGGCCATCTCGCTCTCGACCACACACAGCGACACAAGCGACCTTGTCACGGCGTGTCCATGAGCACCCGTTGCAGCCGATAGCAGCAATCGACGCCGAACATCGACCAACCCCCCCTTGGACGCCCATTCCGCAAAACACCCGGCGACCAGTTTTCAATTAGGGGTCTGCTTCCCTCAATTCTCGGGGGCTGGTGGCTGTCGTACAGAAAAAGAACGTGTCGGGCATTGATAGCCGTGCTGTCCTGGTGTTTCGGGTTCGCCAATCCCCCTCCCTCCGCGGACACGGCACTGTCGGTCCTTGTTTCTTTTTTGTTTCTTTCCCAGTTTTTTTCTCTCACACGGCAAGGCCAGTCTCTGTGACGGCCGCCCTCCACATTTCCGGCCGCAATGGACGTCACTCATTGCAACGTCATCTATGTTGACAACATCATCCAGAGGGACCGTGTCTTCCGAGCACGCCCCGACGATGCTACATCGACACACACACACACGGCACAATCAAAACAACAATGGGAGTCGCAGACGCTGAAGGAAAACGTCTCGCTGCTCTCCGATGTCTTTGGCGCCGTCCACCTCTGCAGCTCGGGCGCGGCCTGCATGGCCAAGCTGTTTAACATGCAGGATGAGCTGATTATGGATCTCAAGCCCACCGTCGTTCTCATCAGCACCCCACACGACGAGCACATTCCAATACACGAGCAGTCGCGCCCGCCATCACCGCTGTCTGTGCCCGCGCGCGACCCCGAGTCCGTCCCCAACACACCCACCGCCAGCGAGGCTTATGGCTTGCGTCTGCTGCAGCGCATCGTGTCCGAGGCGCATCTGCGCAACCTGTCCAAGCTCATTGTGCCCGTGTCGGTCATCACGTTCCCCGACGCCGAGCCGTCCACCACGGATGTCGTGCGGGCCTCCAAGTCCAGGACAAATCGTGCGCAGAACCGCCCGTTGATGAAGGGCTGTCTGAAACTGGGCGCCACCGACGTCTTTTTCAGCCCGATCCAGCCACAGAGTATCACGAGCCTCGAGATTCGCGCTTACTGGGCGCATAAGAGCGCCGCACGCGACCAGCAGGCCATGGTTGAGCTGCAGCGTGGCCGGAAACGCTCGTGGGTCGGCGTGGCCGACAACCGCCCGTACGCCTACCTGCGGGAGACCATGGTGGCGTCGCTGATGCGCAAGATTTGCCAAATGGAAGAGGGCGACGAGCTGCCGGTGGACGCGGTGCGCATCAGCGTGTCGAGCCAGCGCAAGCCCGTCGTCGCCGCGGCCGTGGGCAACTGGCATTTCTCTGCGCACGATTTCAGCG
This sequence comes from Ophiostoma montium, assembly GCA_029299015.1. Lineage (NCBI taxonomy): Eukaryota > Fungi > Ascomycota > Sordariomycetes > Ophiostomatales > Ophiostomataceae > Ophiostoma > Ophiostoma montium. Next base: position 46,237 of record JANSMC010000014.1, read on the forward strand.
ACGACGAGCTGGTCGAGGCCTCGGCCCTCATGTTCCAGCACGCGCTCGCCATGCCCGAGCTCGAGGACTGGCGCATCCCGATCGACCAGCTCATCTGCTTCTTGGTGGCCAGTCGCTCGGCCTACAACTCGTTTGTCCCCTACCACAACTTTCGGCACGTCGTCGACGTCCTGCAAGCAACTTTCAACTTTCTCGTCAACATTGGCGCACTGCCGCCCTACCCGCGATCAGGCTCCAGAACAGCGACGCCGCCAGCACAGCCCAAGTCGCCCATGGCGTCGCTGATCCGGCCATTCGAGGCCCTCACGCTGCTGATCACGGCCATTGGCCACGACGTCGGCCACCCGGGCGTCAACAACGGCTTCCTCATTGTGCTCAACGCGCCGCTCGCGCAGCTGTACAATGACCGCTCCGTCCTCGAGTCGTTCCACTGCGCCGCCTACTCACAGATCCTCCGCCGGTACTGGCCGGCCATTTTCAACGACACGGCGATGCGCAAACTCATCATCAGCTCCATTCTCGCGACCGACATGGGCCTGCACTTTGACTACATGAACAAGCTCGGCAGCATCCAAGACAAGCTGGCGGTCGACAACAGCACGGACAGCTGGAACGGCCGCATGTACGAGGAGCAGACGGCGCTGGCGTGTGCGCTGCTGATCAAGTGTGCCGACATCAGCAACGTGGCACGGCACCAGCCGGCGGCCATCCAGTGGATGCACGTGCTGTCGGACGAGTTTTCGCGGCAGGCGTACATGGAGAACCAGCTGTCGATCAAGTCGTCGCTGGTGGCGCAGCCGCGCAAGGATCAGATATCGCTGTACCAGTCGCAGCTGGGTTTCATGAACCTCTTTGCCATTCCGCTGTTCCAGGGCATTGCCAACATTATGCCGGCCATGCAGTACTGCGTCGACGAGCTCGAGATTAACAAGGCCTTTTTCGAGCGGGGCATCGAGGAGGTCAAGGCCGCCGAGGCGCTGCTGCAGCCGGCCTCGTTGCAGCAGAAGCAGTCAACGCTGGACGGAGCCCTGTCGCCGCGGTCGCTGAGCGTGGCCGTGCCCAGTACGTCAGAAGGTGGCGAGGCAAGATGCGAGGCAAAAGATGCATCATCATTACCACCAGCTACGGCCTTTGACGCCGTCGCCGCGTTTGCTGCAAGTGATCCGTTCAACGTCAACAACAACGACAACGACGACGCCGCCTCCTCCTCCTGCGCGCGGTTCACGGCGTGTCCCAAGCAGCGTGTCAGCGAGGCCACCGAAGGTACGGCGGCGACCGAGGCGACGGATGCCGGCAGCACGTCGGTGCCGAGCGCGGGCGGCGGCGACTGGGCGTCGCAGGCCACCAGTGCGACGACGGGCAACATGCCGCTGTCGCCCAGCACGCAGGGCACTAGCATTGTCAGCCGCGACTCGGCGTCGTACGACCGGCCGTTTAGCAGTGCCGTGGACGGGTCGGCGGGGGCCAACAGCAGCAACAACAACTACCTGGCGCCCCGCACGCCGCACGCGCAGACGCCAGACAACAACAACAACTACCTCGCGGCCGCCAGCACCAACACCACCACCACCAACCGGATGCTCAGCCCGCAGCTGTCGCGCGACCTCGACGCGTCGTCCATGTCGTCGTCGACGGGGCACTGCACCGGCACTGGCGGCAACGGTGGTGGCAACAGCGGCAGCGGCGGTGCCTACAAGGGCATGATGGACGACGACGCGGGCGGTTTGGCGCCGTCGTCGCCGTATGCATCGCCGGGCGTGTCGCCGTGTGCGTCGCCGTCGCAGCAGCCACCGTCGTCGTCGCAGTTGCAGTCGCGCGCCAACTCGCACTCGCCGCCGCAGCAGCCCATCTTGAAAAAGCGGCCGAGCCGCTTCCGCATGAACGCCATTACCTTTTTCCGCCGGCACCTGAGCCCGAGCCCGCCGATGCCGACGTCCACGGCCACGGCCACGGCCACGGCCACGGCCAACCCGGGCGATACCACCAATACCACTACTCCCACCAATGCCGCCACTACCACCAATACCACCACCTCCACAAATCACTCGGCGTCGTCATAACGGCACAAAACGGCGCTGCTTCTCTTCGTTTCATCTTTTTATTCTTCTTTCTGCATTAATGTTTCATTGCCATGGCATTTTTCTTCTTCATCCTTCTTCTTCCTCCTTCTTCTTCCTCCTTCTTTCATCATTCTTCCTCTTCATTTCAAACCACATTCTTCTTCTTTGTATTTTATAGCATTCTTTTCTGCTGGCGTCATCAATGGAACGGCGGGGAGGAGACCACAATGTGTTACTGGTATTACACTTTTTCAGTTGCTTTTTACCTTTTTACGTCAAGATGTTCCCATTCGGATTGTATTATAATAAATGATAAACGAATATCGAATCATGGGCAATGGTGTTCGTATACAACAGATCAAACTGATGCCCGGCAAACAAGACTCTGCTGCGGGAAGGAAGGTCATGCAAACGTAGAAGATGAAAAGAAAGAAAAAAACAGAAAACGCCATAAAAGCCCAGCATAATATCGTAGGCAAAAGCGGTGTGGGTTGGACCACAACAAAGACAACTTGGTCTACTCATAGTGTCCACTCACATCAACCACCTACTGCTCAAACCACTCACCGCCAATCCAGCGGTTGAGCATGTCCAGCGACGCCTCGGGCTGGTCGTACGGCACCATGTGGCCGGCCTCGTACAGACGCATAAACGTAAAGTTGCCCGCGGCCTTGACCGTGCCGTAGCCAACCTTCTTGCCCTCGGCATCGACCAGGGTCTCCGCGTCCGCCTCGGTCGACTCGCCACCAGCCATCTTCAGCGCCTTGGTCGACGCATTGGCAAAGGCCGCCTGGCCCTTCCACTCGAGGCTGTCGGCCCACGCACGGTTGCCAAGCCAGTTGCAGATAAAATCGGCATCGCCAGCGTAGATGAGCACGGGGATCTCGGCCAGGATGTCGGGGATCAGGCGGTGGAAGGGCTGCATCCAGTCGCCCTGGAACAAAAAGTTGCGGTTAATGTCAAAGTTGCAGCTGTCGTACGAGTCGACCTCGGCACCGACGGCCGCCTTGACGTCGTCGCGGTTCAGGTACTCGGAGATCCAGCCCATCTGCGGGTAGCACAGGTTGCTCGAGTCCTTGCAGGGGCCGCGGATGTCGTAGACGTTGCGGCCGCTGCCCTGGTACGGGCCCAGCATGGCGTTGTTGCAGTAAATGGCCGCCGGCACACAGCTCCACACGCTGCCCGAGTTGTAGCAGCCCTCAATCAGCGACTGGCAGCGCGGCAGCGCATTGTCCATGGCCTCGCACTGCTGCTCGTCGAGCACGGCCGGCCAGCCACCGTCGCCGCACGCCATGGGGCGGTACTGCTCGTACTGCGTGTACGGGTCCGTCAGGCCGTTGCCAATCAGCACCGACTTGAGGTTGATGTTGCGGTCCTTGTGCGACAGGATCTCGTGCGTGAACACGGGAATGTAGTGGCCCGCGTACGACTCGCCGGCAATGTGGAAGTCCTGGTGCGCGTACTCGGGGAACTGCTTGAAGAAGAGCGACAGCAGCGCGTACACGTCCTTGCCGGCCGCCACCGTCGTGCTGACGGGCGAGCCCGAGTACGAGTAGCCGACGTTGACGGGCTGGTCAAGGAAGATGACCGACGCATTGGCGTTCCACGAGAACGGGTTGTTGACAATCTTAATGTCCTCGGTGACGGCCGACGGGCCGAGCTCGAAAAAGAGGCCCGTCAGCGACGAGCAGCCGGGGCCGCCGTTGAGCCACAGCACCACGGGGTCGTTCTTGGGGTCGTTGCGCGACTCAAAGAACCAGTAGAAAAGGTGCTTGTCGTTCTCCTCGTCGTCCAGGTACCCGCTGTACTGCTTGACCTTGTCGACGCCCAGCTTCGACGGGTTGACGGCCTTGACACGCATGTTGTAGGCATTGAGGTTGTCGTGCGACGCCGAGCCGCCCGTCTTGGTGGCAAAGGCCGCCGGCAGGTCGGCACCCTTGACGACGTGGTCCCAGTGCGAGTCGGGGCGACGCGTGTGCTTCTTGGGCGACGAGAAGAAGCTCGCCTTCTCAAACGCCTCGGGCACCATCTGCTTCACCTCCTCCCACAGCGCCTCGGCATCGGCGCTCAGGCCCTTGACGGCCTCCTGCAGAGAGCCCAGCGGGCCCATGGCCGCCGCAATGGCCTCGGGCGTGCTCACACCATGCTTGTCGTCGGCACCAAGAACATGCTGCTGCCCGTTCAAGGGCGACAGGATCGAGGCCGAGGCCGCGCCCACAAGGACGGTAGACGCAGCAATGCGCATGATGGCAAGTGGATGAAGAGTGTGTACAATAGAGTTGGGGAAGCGAAATAGGACTCAATGAACTCTATCAAAATGGACAATGGATTGGATGATGGAGGATGAAGAAGTGTAGGAAACAAAGAGAGGATGATGAAAGGGAAGAGAGAGAAAGAGGGAAAGGGTGCTTGCTATCTAATACCGCCGGACTGCCAGGCACCGGACCAACAAGGCAGCTGCGTTATCCGTTGGTTTGCTTACGTAGGTGCCAGCGGTCTCACACTGTATGCAGGCCCCGACGCAACCATGCCACTGCAACCGGCGATGGGCTGTGACCGCCCCAGGCAACGCATGTGGGGGCGGTGGAACCCTGTGTTGTACAGTCTGTGTTAAAATAATACTGTGTGCGTACTGTAGCACGTGTGCGGAGGTAGATAAGAAGTACCCCGTACCTCGTATCGGTTGATTATGTAAGCGGTTCTGGCGGGGTAGGATGCATCTTCCGTCATCCAGCGATAAGATTGGGCTTTTTTTGAGTTTGCGCCGCAACGAAGATACTTTTCTCTTTCCACCAGGCCTACAGACTGTTTCTGCTTTCTCAGACACATTTTCTCAAACGACCTCGTCAAATTTACACGATACTTCGCCCACAATGTCGCGCCAAATCAACCAACCCTCCAACCAGATCAAGCTGACCAACGTGTCGCTTGTGCGCCTCAAAAAGGGCAAGAAACGCTTCGAGATCGCCTGCTACAAGAATAAAGTGCTCGAGTGGCGCTCGGGAATCGAGACCGACCTCGACAATGTGCTGCAGATCCCCAACGTCTTTCTCAACGTCTCCAAGGGCCAGACGGCGCCCGCCGCCGAGCTGGCCAAGGCCTTTGGCAAGTCGGCCACGACCGAGTCGGTCATTCTCGAGATCCTAAAAAGGGGAGAGATGCAGGTCGGCGACAAGGAGCGCGCCGCCCAGCTCGAGCGCGTCCACCACGAAGTCGTCGACCTCGTCGCCAACAAGCTCGTCGACCCGCGCACGCGGCGCGTGTACACGACCGGCATGATTGAAAAGGCGCTGGACATGCTGAGCGCACAGGCCCATCAGCAGCAGCAGAAGAAGGACACCCCGGCGGAGGGCACAACGGAAGAGACACCTGCTTCGGCAGACACCCCCGCGGCAAAGACACCCATGTGGACGGGCGTGACAACAACCAAGAGCAGCAAGTCGCAGGCCCTCGACGCCATGAAGGCCCTGATTGCGCTGCAGCCCATCCCCGTGATGCGTGCGCGCATGCGGCTGCGCGTGACGTGCAATACCAGTGTGCTCAAGCAGGCCGTCAAAGCGCCGGCTGCCACTTCAACCTCCAAAAACGCAAACGCCGCCGCCGACGACGACAACGACGACGCGGGCTCGCGCAACAAGGCCACCGGCACCGTCAAGGACAAGATCCTCAGCTACATTGAGCAGGTCGAGAGCCAGGACGTGTCGGGCTCGAGCTGGGAGGTCATTGGCTTTGTCGAACCCGGCGCCTACAAGACGCTGTCCGATTTCATCAGCAACGAGACCCGGGGCCAAGGCCGCGCCGAGGTGCTCGATGTTGCCGTTACGCAAGATGACTAAGCCGTGCAGTGGGTGCGTGAAGCGCTCCTTTGTGTCGGTCGCACTCCAGTCACATCCTCTCACCAGTACGGATAGTGAGTGGCCTTCGCCACCTTGCAGGAGGCACAAGGATGCTCGACAGGAATTGGCTCTCTGTGCTGGTGAGGTCTGCCACATGGATGCGACTGGAGTGCGACAAAGGAGCGCTTCATGGAGTTGGCTGCGCAACAGAGGGCAACAGGTGATTGGGTGCCAAGGGTGAAGTCATTTTCCCACCCATACCCCCATGTTCAACAGTGCGGTTGTTGCTATTATCCTTTGTTTCATCTTTTTCTGTTCTACTTTCTCGGCTCTTTATCTTTTCCTTTTTGCTTGCTTCTTTGGCAGTTTGCATGGCCGGCGTTTGGCATACAAAAATCTTGCGAATGACGATAGACAAATACCAATATACTCCCATGCTGTTTCGCTCAGTTTGATTTTTATTCTCGTGTTTATTGATTTTTTTTGGTTCATTTCATGTTTGTACACATTCTCTTCACTCTGTCCCGGCCTTGCAACGACACGACAAAGCCGAACACCAGTAACAAGTAAAAAGAAATGCGAGGTAAGAAAAGAGAAAATACACCAAACCATGGATTTTCCCTGCTGTAGATATACCGAGACCCGACATCTTTTTTTTCCTCTCTGCAATTCGACAAAAAAAAAACGCCATCCACCCCCAAGACGTATTCCGTTTGCTTTTTCGTAAACGTCTTCTTGTTTAACCACCCTTCTTCTTGGAGACACCGACGGTCCGGCCGCGGCGACCAGTCGTCTTGGTGTGCTGGCCACGGACACGGAGGCCCCAGTAGTGGCGCAGACCACGGTGCGAGCGGATCTTCTTGAGGCGCTCAAGGTCCTCACGGAGCTTGGAGTCGACACCGTTGGCGAGGATTTGGCTGTCCTTGCCGTCGACGATATCGCGCTGACGGTTGAGGAACCACGAGGGGATCTTGTACTGCGTGGGGGACTGGAGGATGCTGACTATCCGCTCCAGCTGCTCAGCCGAGAGCTCACCGGCGCGCATGTTCAGGTCGATATCAGCCTTCTTGGCGACGATGTTGGCATAGCGGCGACCGCAACCCTTGACCTTGGTCAGGGCGTCTATTAAGAGATGTTAGCGTCTGATGGCGACTGCAGCGGGAGCTGTCTCTTGTTTCGGGGAAGTGGGTGGTTACGTACAGACGACCTTCTGCTTGCCATCAATGTTGGTGTTCAACAGACGAATGATCTATTCCGCAAAAAGCCTCGGTTAGCAGTCGTTCTCCAAAGCTGTGTTGTGCAGTCGGTGTGCGCGTGGTGGTATGAGAATGGCGAGTGTGTGTGCAGTGAAAATGCTCGGGCGTTTCATTTCGACGCAAAGCGCGCGTGGCCGGTCGGTGTTTGTGTTGTGCAAAAATGCTGATGCGATCGAAAGGTAGACTGGGATATGTTTATACGTACGAACTGGAAGTTGTCTGCATATCATGTTAGTATTCGTTCAAAGCCAACCTCATCTCCATCCCGCTTCCGTCTTTGCGGGCCGGCAGCGACAGCGGCGACACGGCGCGAAGCATCCAAAAATCCATCAGGGGAGAGGCACTCACTCTTTTCACCTCCAACGAGAGACATGCTGGGCAACTTCTTCGTCGTGTGACGGTGATGCTGCTTAGAATTGTTGATGGGTAGAGGAGAGGAGTGGGTGGGAAGAAGGGAGCATCAATGAGGAAGCCCAGGCTATTTTCTTCACTACCGGCAAAAAATTTCCCACCGTACCGTGTGGGTCCCCGCCCTCTCTCTCTGCTCCTCTCTGGGCCCTGTCGCGCCCTCCTTCTTTTGCCATGCCCATTTTCCCCATAGCAATTGGTGCGAAATTTTTGATTGGTTGGTGCGGAGGATCGGAAAAACATAATTGCTGGTCATAGGGTTGGGGGAGGTGTCGAAGAGTGGGCCACAACTATCATGTGCACTAGCAGGTGATCAAACAGTGCTATCCCGGGGTTGACACGGTGGTGCATGTTAGTGGCGTCCAGTGGATGCACCTCGTGAAAGCGCCATACGGAAGGACAAGCCACCGTCACAACAATTTGATATTCTTGGGAGAGTGTAACACGGGGTAAAGTGTCAGACTGCAAGTGAGAATGTATGAGAAATATTGCATCGGAAGAGTATCGCCGGGATACCAATAAGCTTCATATTCCGCGTCTCAAGAAAGACCATAGCTACTCGCAAATCGGTATCTTGTTGTCGAAGACATTGATGTTTTAATAGTGATTACTTGCAAAAACGACTGATTTCGTATGCAAACGACTTATCTAATTAACACAGATGCTATATTACTAATGTAAATCCCCGAATACTGCATAACTCTCGCTTCTTCAGGTGCCGGTGTCTTTGGTGACAAATCCCGAATAACCAAACGCCAACAACTGAAACTAAGAGCACAACAAAATAAAACATAGTTTGGACTAGGGTATATTGAAACAGGTGATGCGTTGACATCTACATACTAGCCATACCTAAACGGCAAGGCATCAATGTCTTCTACTTGAGACCGCCTATGCAGGGGGCAGGGGAACAAACTGCACACCAGAGCCAGAGCTGGCACCGCCGGCGGGTGCGGGAGCAGCCGGAGCCGGAGCTGCAGCGGCAGATGCGGAAGCGGCTGGAGCCGGAGCTGCGGCAGCGGCAGGCGTAGAGAATGCTGCTGGTGCTGCTGCTGCTGCGGGAGTGGAAGCGGCGGGAGGAGCTGCTGCAGCCGCAGGCGTGCTTGCTACAGGAGGCGCTGCTGCAGGTGGCGCTGCTGCAGGCGGTGCTGCTGCTGCGGGTGGTGCAACTGCTGCTGGGGGTGCAACTGCTGCCGGAGGTGCTGCTGCAGGTGCTGCCGCACCCGATCCCAAAGAACCGAGACCGGCACCGCCCAGGAGAGCAGCCGCGGCGGCGTTGAGGCTGTCGGCCGAGCCCAGGCTCAGGCCGCTGGCCTCGAGAGCAGCAATCTGGGCCGCCTCCTGGATGATGTTCCCTGGCAGGTCAAAGAGCGACGACAGGCTGTTCTTGTTGTTGTTCAACTGCTTGCAGTCCTTGCCCAGCTGGGTAACGTCCTCGATAATCAGATTCTTCTGCTTGGGCAGGATAATGTTGGCCGGGTCGGCGACCATCTGGGCACCGTTGGGCAGGCTGGGCGCCTTGGAGCCGTAGGGCAGGATGACGGTCTGGCCGAGCTGGCCAAAGGGGTTGGCGGCGTCGAAGCCGGCAATGCTGGAGCTGCTGTTGCCGTTGTTGCCGCCGTTGTTGCCGCCCTTGATGGTTTTGCCAGCCTTGCCACCCTTGCCACTGCCCTTCTTGCCACTGCCCTTGCCGCTGTCGCTGCTGGTGCCGTTGCCGCCGCTGGACTGCTGGCCGCCGGCGTTGGCAGACGGGGCAGGGGCATTGATAGTCACAGGCGACGCAGCCGACATCATGACGACGACGGTGCTCTTGGCCTTGCCATTGTCGGCGAGCTGCTGGTTGACCATGTAGCGGGTGTTGCGGGACTTTTCGCCGTTGCGCAGGTCAATGACCTGTGTGACGCTGACAATGACAACGTTCTATCGGTTAGCAAGAGCAAAGACATAGATAGTCGCCAAATCAAATAAAAATAAAAACCTACCACTTGCGAGAAGCGTGCCAGAAAGTGGTTGACGCGAATGTTGTTCTTGATGGTCTCGACCTCCTGGATGAGGGCGAGCTGCGACTGCACAAGGGCCTGGAACTCCTGCTCGGCAACAAGAGCAAGCTGGTTGACGAGGCCCAGGTTCTCCTCAAGAATGATCACCTGCGGCTGGATGATGGTCTGCTCAATGATGATGGTGTTGCCCTGGCCATTCTTTCCATTGTTCTTGTTGTTGTTGTTGTTCTTCTTGCCGTTATCCTTGCCGTTGCCTCCGTTGTTTTTCTTGCCGTTGTTTCCGCCGTTGTTCTTGCTGCCCTTGCCGCTGTCGCTGGCGCTGGCACTGGTGCTGTTGTCTTTGGACTTTGCGGCGCGAACACTCAGACCATGATGGCTGAAGTATGGGGCAGGGGCTGATATGTTAGATTTATTCAAAGCATGAAATACACAGACAAGACTCACCAGAGGCAACGAGAGAGCCAAAGCCGACCAGGGCTACCAGGGCACGTGAGAAGAACATTGTGATATGTCGTGAATGTGAATGTCGTCGGGAGAAAAGTCGTAAGAACGTGATACCTTGTCGAAGTCGAAAGAATGAAGAGTATGGATCCAGTCCAGAAAGCCAGTCAATGGCGAGTAAAAAATGGCAAAGGAAAAAGAAGAGAAGAAAAAGCACAAAAAAGCTGCCGCTGGGGCGCGTAAACAAACAAAAAGGGTATATAAAAGTTTAAAGAAGGGATGAAAACCAGCAACCGGAAGAAGTGAAGGGAGAAAAGGACAGAATAGAATGATGGGATGTCTCGAGGTGAGGCAGGATGGTTTTCCAAAAAATTGAAAGCCTGGCCCAGAACATGTCATATATATGTACGAGTATGAACGGCTTGCATCCAAGTGCCTCGAGGAGGGAGCTTGCCAGCCCATCTGTCCGTGCCGATGACACACGTGCCGCCGGCGGTGCTGAGTCCAGAGTCGTATTTTGCATTTACTCGTATGCGTGCCGTTATTCAAAGTGATTGACGTTTCGAACCATGGTTCCCTCCATACTATGAGACCCGGAAGCTGCTGGACGCGGAGGGGCGCCAGGCAACGGTGAGCAAAAATGCCCGAGAGCTGTATCGTCAGCCAGGGGTTGGGGGGGGGCGTATCTTGCAAACGCAGAGCCCAATGTTTCTGGCTTTAATCTTGATTCCATCCGAAGGGCGCATCAGCTCACATCTCAATTTCTTGATGACCGCGCATCATCATAGAAGTCGCATCCACTCGGCTGTTGTTTCCATGGTTCATGAATTTTCCGGGTGCCACCCGAGCCGAAGCTCACAACTGCACCGACTGTGCTTGGCAAAGGCCTCTTGGCCCTGTGGCGGTAAGAAGAAAGTCTACTCCGTACTTCGTAGACATTGTTCGTTGTCTGCTTGCACTCTGAGAGACAGGGGTTATGCTCTCGAAAAGATAAGACTCCCCTCGAGCGGCAACGGCAGCTTCCGAGCACTATTCAAGACATTCTGTGCGTTTTTGTCTTCGTCTTCCTGGCAAGGGTAGCGATGGAGCCATGAATTAAGCTTTGAGTGGCACGCACAAACAACACTCAGGCCACAAAGAGGTAAGCTTATTGTTGAGCTCGGTCTGGAGAAACGGTACTCGTACTCCGTAGATGGTGCGCACAGAGCCGCAGCTCCACATCACCGACCCCGGTCCAGTCCCAGACGTGCGTTGTTTGACATTGAAAACAACCCGTCAATGCGACGAGTGTGACGATCAACTCCGCCCAATGAGGAGCCGTGATGGTTGACCAGAATAGACTCTGCACCTTCAGGAGCTGACAAATAAACATTGTTTGAGGTTTGCGAGGTCTGCCGCCGTCGTCGCTCTTTGGACGTGTTTCAAAGCCGGACCGGATTATTGGACGATGTGACATGGTCTGGATGCACTGTTTGAGCGATGCGTGGGCCAGCGACTCAGCCACCCGCAATGAGCGGCTCCGGGTTCAAGTCTGCAAGGGTCGCCGGCACTTTGTGCTGGCTTCCGTGATCCGGCTATCTCACTCCTCGGTCGAGGTTGCATTGTATGTGGTCAATGCACGAGCACGAGGTGCTCGCAGTAGCTGGTTAGACGTCAGTTGCTCGGACACATGACCTGAATCATGAATCAAAACTGAGGCAGACAAATTTACAAAATTGAGGCAGGCAAATTTGACAAAAATGAGGTAGACAGAATTGACAAAATAGAGGCAGACAAAACACACAAAATTGAGGACGACAAAATACGCAAAAATTGAGGCAGACAAAATTGAGGCAGAAATTCACGTGCGCTTCTGTAATTCATATTAAATGGCCAAACTCCAAAAATCAAATGTAGCTCTTGTTTAGACCCCAGAGCATGAGAATCAAGAATAGGGCCCGCAGCCGGGCATCTGACATCCAAGCCCTCCTTGTCCTCCGAGGGACGTCGACGTCAACGACGGGTAGGCCGTATTCACTCTCCTCATCCGTGGCGTTGGCGTTGGCATCGTCATCGTATGGGGCGGGCGTGCTGGCCGACTTGATGCTGCTGCCAAAGATCGCTGCTGCGACCTGGCGCGTGGCGTGATGGCAACGCCAGCACAATGCAATAAAGACAGCCACGATGCTGGCCGTCTCGACCGACTGGTAGACCGCCACTTTGGCATTGGTCATGCGTCCAAATATGGAACTGCCCTCGATCGGCAACGCGTATGTGGAAAACAGGCGTAGCCGGCCGGTGCCGTTGCCCGCAAGCAGCAAATGGTTGCTCAGCAGAGACAGCTCGAGAGCAGCTTCGCCGAGCACCGCTGGCAAAAAGAGGTACACTTCCTGCAGCTTCTCGTGGCAGTTGCGCACAACCGCAAAGCATATGACGACCACGCTCGTCCACAGTGGATGATAGATATGTTCATCAGGATGCGGCAACAGCGTGACCCATTCGGTATACCCAAAGAGAAACATAACGCTGAGAATGACAATCATGGGCTGCAAAGGCTCCGTAGCCGCGCTAGGGAACATGATGCTGACCAGGAGCCTGTCGATCCAGGACGAGTCCTTGTTGATAAAGCTTTGCCCGACGGCCGCCAGCTTCTTCGCCCGCCGCCCTTCCTGGGGAAGGCTGTTTGCGAGCATTGTTCGTGATCGTATCAATGCAACACGACGTGACAAAACGGCAATCGCCATCCCAAAGAACGGAGCGCACCAGGCCGACGCAACTGCCTGCCGCATGGCGTCCACCTCCCACTTGGAGTCGAAAAGGTACAAGCCCGCGCGGCTGGCGTATTCAAACAGGTCGTACCGTCTTGGGACCAAGACCCCGTATGCAAAGACGAGAGCCGACAGGCAGACCCGTGCCAACAAGGTTCCTGGGCGAGTCCGATGCCGCTGCGACCCAAGGCCCATCGTGACACAGGTGACCAGAAACCAAAATGAGACCAGCTGAGAAAAGCGCGAGAGGTGGACAACGCTGGCTGGCGTTCCCAAAGCAAGGCCGTCCAGCATAAAGGCCAAAAGGCAAGGCAGGAGGTTGAGCCGGAACAGGATTGATGCGACGCGGCGGAATGAGCAGTCGCCGTGCTTGAGAAAATAGGACGTGTGCCCAAAGGCAGACAAGAACAGATATGAATTCGCTGCGACTTCCGCCCAGTTGCTGGGGATGAGCCGTGGCGTGCCGTCGGTGCTGTTCTGGTAGACCATCAGCAAAAAGGCCATCTGCATCAGGCCCTTCCACTCATCCGACACGTGGCGCGGCAGAAAACCGTGCTGCTGTGAAATGTCTGGTGCGCGAGCACTTCGCCAGCTGAATAGACAGACGATCCCCGTAGCTATAAAGGACAAGTACTCCCAGCCGACGCCGTACCGCTTCTCCGCCTTTGCAAAAAGGTGCGAGCGGTCGGCGAGGTAGCAGAGGAGTACGGCAAGACTGACAGCGGATACTGCACTGCACGACGAGGCCACTGCTCGCCTTCTTAAGCAGTGAAGAACAGCAGGGGCAAGAACAGCAACGACGATGCCCGCCAAAAGAGCTCGCTGACCCGGCACCAGGCCTGGATACTCGACGCAGCAGGTCGTCGTGTATGCGAGGCTGGAGGGCTTGTCCTGTGCCTGTTTTGCAAGAAGCCCATTGCACCGCGCGTTGAGCGGGATGTCGATCCAGCGCTCGGCAACGGCGTCAGACACGTGCAGCCCCGTATCTTTGTAGGCCTCGGGAATGCCATACGTCATCTCGTTGTAGACGGTCAAGATATGCGACTGGACGGTGGACGGCAAACTGGCCAAGTAGTCGTTCATGCGTTGGACTCGCTCTGGCGAGAGAGCGTCGGAGCGGTCGCGAGGGAGCGCCTCGTAGCGAGGGACTGTGACGGGCGCAAGAAAGACATAGCTATCGGAAGAAGTCTCCCGGTCCCCTGAAAATGGGCGGATGGTGTCTCGGATCGAGCCGGCGACCAGATCGGTAGCGGTCTGGAAGACCTGCAAGTAGTCGTCGCCGGCATTTCTGGCAGCCCAGAGCCCAGACGACCCAACAACAGCCAGGTCTGCTTTGGGTGGCGGCTCGGGCTTGCCAGCAGCCTGGAAGAGATTGCTCCGTTCTGGATCATCTGATGGCACGAGCTCAGCCGCGAGCATAGACGAGTTGAGCCAAGGGTCCCATATGAAGTCAAGCCGAACCGACTCAGACTCAATAGTCAGGTCGTGGCGCGGGTTGTCCTCGACAAAGGTTGTGCGCAGCAGCCATTCGGCGGCCTCGTGGTCCAGCCGTGTAAGCGCCGCAAAGAAGATGATCCGGGCGGCCGAGTCGCCTACAAAGAGCATCCGCTTGCCGCCTAGGCAGTAGCCAATGTCCTCCCGCGAGTACTCGTGCATGCGGCAGCCAGCCGGTTCCCACTTTTCAAACGGACGGGCCGGCGGGAGCTCGCGACCTTCCTTTTCTAGAGCCGCGAGCTGCTCATAGTCCAAGGAATCATCGACCCGCGGACTGGTGTACGGCGGCCAGGAGCCATGCTTGACCAGAGCACCACACCGGTACGGATCCAAGAGGCCTGCCAGTCAGTTAACCGCTGAAAAAAACTGTAGACACCAGTGGCCGGCACTCACGGGATATGGCTTGCAGGGCAATGCCGAAGCAAAAGACGACCACCGAGCAACGCAGAATCAAATTTCCAAGGCGGTTGCCGGTATCGAGAAAGCCGAGACGGGAGATCCGGCCGGACGTGCTGGTGGTCTTTCCGGAGCCCATGGAACCTGCGGACCGCTCCGGCCGCGCCATCAAATAGATATAGAAGCAAGATTAACACGCGGAATAGGCGTGCAACCCTCTGCCATGTTGTTTGCAAAGTTATTTGTTGGGAAGAGCCAGGTATTATAAACGTTGAGAGGAATGCGGAAATGGGGACGATATGTGAGGAGAAGGACGCCCACTTGAGGAACAGGGATGGCTGGAGCTACGTAGGGCAGCCACCGACTAGCATGAGTCGTACCTTCTCTATATCACGCAACGTATTGTTGACCATGACAATTGATCGTATGAGCATGATAGTTATCAAGGAAGGAGCGACTGGCAGACTTGTAGCTCTTTCTTTGAGTGAAGCTGATACGACGGCCGGTCCTTCCTTATCTCTGATAGCAGTGGTACGGCAGGTGCGAGGGACGGTAAAGTGCTTCTTTTCTGGGATATTGCATTTTTGAGTAACCGAGCATCGCAAGCTACAGTTCCATATGGTGTACGAGTACAAGCGATGAATTACACCAGGTCGTGCCTGTTCTGATGATATACGAAGTACGAGTACTCGTACTCGTGCTCCGTACTCCGTACTGCGCATTCTGTTGCGCATTCATTGAACAATCCTCCAGGGGTGGCGGGAAATTGCCGCGCCTGGTGGGTCATCTCACGTGACAGCAAGCACGCGTTTTTAACGTCGCACTGCAGAGTTTGAAGTAGCAACTTTTCTTCCTTACACCCATCAAAGACAAATGACCAGTCTTTTTAACCTTGCACCCATCAAAGCCACGACGACCAGCAGACTGCCTCGCTTGCCATGACAGAAGTCTATCATGGCTGATGCGACGAAGCGTCTAGGAGCAACTGGAACACTGCAGTTCGCTCCAGGTCTGTAACGGCCTTGTAACTCTTCATCTTCATTTCAGGTCTACATGGCCTCTTTATCCGTCTTCTGCCAATCTCGGCCACTCGAAACAAACGGGTGGTCTTGAGCTAGGATGCGATGCCGCTGTCTGGTTGCGGTATCCTTTCGGGGAGCCGAGGCCGGGCAGCGTCGCGTATTAGACGAGAGCAAAACGCAACGCTTTTTGAGTGCGGAACCCTTCTGCTTTTTGCATATGAAGGCATCCGCAATGTAGATGGTGCGACATTCTAGTAGACGGGTGGTGATGGGACGTACGGGCTGTAGTGAGGGACCTCGTCGATGAGAGTACTCAGTAGAGGTAATAGAATATCGTCATCCGAAGCAGGCAGTGTCAAGTGGACACCACGATCTGTTGACCTTTTGAATACAAAACACAGAACCATAAGCGAAATTTTGAGCAAGTCGGTGATTGTATAGCGGTGGGAATTAACCAGGGAAATAAACAGACGCAGAGCAGCACAGCATAAATAGACAGGCATAAAAGCAAAAATGAAAAAGAAATTGAAGAAAATACAGAGAATGGATATCCCTCCGCCTTTCCAACCAGCACGCCTAGCACACACAAACATAAACGCAAAATTTAAAGCAAACAAAAGCTACTGCTACTGCTTCTGCCCCTCCACAAAGCTCAGCGCCTCCTCGGTCGTCACGCACCCAATCGAGCTCGTCTTGTTGGTAAACGTCACGCCGTAGCACTTGTCAGCCACCTGCACAATCTCGGGCCGGAACGTCGTGCAGATAAACTGCGTGCCGGCGTCCTTGGAGATGGAGCTCAGCAGGCTCGCCACGGCCGTGCGGTACTGCGCGTCCAGGTTGGCGTCGACCTCGTCAAAGACCACCATGGGACTCGGGTCCGTCTGCTGAATGGCAAACACCAGACACAGCGCGCACAGACTCTTTTGCCCGCCGCTGAGCTGCTGCACCTTTTGCTGCTCGTCCATGTGCTTGGAGTTGAAGGACACGCTGATGCCGACGCCCGTGTAGCTCTCAATGTTGCGGCGGCGGCGCGAGTCGCCGCCGCCGGCTGCCGCAGCGGCGTCACCGTTGCTATCTTCATCGTCACCACCGTCCTGGCGTGAACCGTCGCGCCGCTGGATCACGAGGCGGCCGTGGCCCGCCGGCACCAGACGCTCAAAGATGGTGGCAAACTCCTTGGAGATCTGCTTAAACGTGCGCTCAATCGACTCGTCCTTGACGCGGTCCAGATGGGCCACGAGCTCCTCGATCGACGCCTGCGACGCATCGAGCTCCTCGCGCCGCTTGAGCAGCTGCTCCTGCTGGTTCGTAAAGCTGTTGTACTGCTCAAACGCCTTTTTGTTGACGTGCCGGTACTTTTTGAGCGCCTCCAGCACGCTCTTGAGGCGTTTTGAGATCTACATGGTTAGTATATATGCGATATGCGTTTGGCAAAATTATAGTCACTTACATAAGCAGGATCGCGACCTTCATACTTCTCAAAGGCCTCTTCCGGCAGCACGCCGAGGTCGCGAATGTTCTTGGCCGCCTCGGCGAGCTGCGTGGTCAGCAGCGCGCGCCGCTGCAAACTCTTCTCCATGCGCTTCTGGCTCTTTTCCAGGCTGGCGGCGCGCGTCTGCTGCTCCTGCTCGAGCTCGGCTTTCCTGGCCTCGAGCTCGCTGATCGCGGCGGCCTCGCGGTCCATGTCCTCGAGCGTCTTGCGCAGCCGCCCTTCCTTGTCGGCCAGCCGCTTTTGCAGTTTTTGTAGTTCGTGCTGCGCCTCGGCATAGCTGCCCTCGCCGCTGCTGCCGATGCCGATGCCGCCGCCGCCGCCGCCGCTTATCGACGCCAGCGTGTCAAAGACCTGGCTCGTCAGCTGGTCTTCCTTCATGCGTAGGTTTTGCCGCAGGTCCACCTCGAGGATCTGCTTCTGGCCCTCGATTTCGCGCCGCCGGCTCGTCGCCTCGTTGACCTGCCACTGCAGCGCCTGCACCTCAATGTTGAGCGTGTCGAGCTGCTGCTCCTCGGCCGGCGACAGCGCCTTTTTGAACTCGGACTTCTTCTCGGCCTCGTGCGACTCGCGCATCGTCGCGTACTCCTCCATGCTCTTGCCAATGTTGTCGAGCCGCTGGCTCAGCGTGTCCAGCCGGCTGCGCTCGCGCTCCAGCTGCGCGCGCTTAGCGCTCAGCTCCGCGCGGCTCGGCCCAAACCCTTCCTCGAGCTGCCGCATACGGTGCATAATCTTCTGCTCCTCGCCGCGCGCATTCGTCACCTCTTGCTCCTTGCGGTCCATCTGCCGCTTGACGTGGTCCGCCTGCGCCACCAGCTCGTCGTGCTCGCCGCGCCACCGGTTGACCGACCGGATCGCCTCGAGCCGCGACCGCGACGGGTCGACGTAGCCGCCCGTCAGCGTGCCCGTGCGCTTGGTCGTGTCGCCCTCGGGCGTGATGCCGTCGACGCCGTGGCTCCGGCCGTACTGCGCCGCCACCGACACGTTGGGACACACGACCGTGCTGCCAAAGACGTGCTGAAACGCCTTTTCAAACTTCTTGTCAAACTGGATCTTGTTGACGAGCGGCAGCGCATCCTTGGCACCCTGCGGGAAATTGGCTTGCCGCGGCCGCAGCTGCTCCAGCGGGATGAAGGTGATGCGGCCGCCCTGGTTGCGGTACAGCGCATTCGACAGCAGCGTGCTGGTCTCCTCGTTGTCGACGACGTAGTGGAACAGGCTGTTGCCGGCAATGACCTCGGCCGGGATGCGGTACGCCTCGCTGACCTCCATCAGGTCGGCCAGGATGCCGTAGGCGCCGGGAATGTCCTTTTCGCGCTTCATGCGCTCAATCGTCGCCAGGCCGCGCGCCGTCGCATTGTCCATCAGGTTGCTGAGCGTCCGCGTCGTCTTGTCGCGTTCCTGGCGCGCATTGGCAATGTGCGTGCTGAGCTTGTCGTCCTCGCGCCGCAGCGCGCGCCGCTCGTCGTCCAGCCGCTGCACCTTGTCCTGGGCTTTGGACAGCTGCTCGGCAATGGCCGTGCGGTCGGTGCCAAAGCTCTCAATGCCCTTCCACAGCTGGCCAATGTCGGCGTCGAGCGACGCAATCAGCCGCTTGGCCTCCTCGATCTCCTCGGCCGCCGACACGCGGTTGGCCCGCATCGCCGCCAGCGTGCCGTTGAGCTCGGCCAGCTGCCCGTCGATCCAGCGGTCGCGCTCCGTCTTGTTGCGGAACCGGTCGCCCTGCGACTGCTTGTTGATCAGGCGCTGGCGGCGCGCGTCCGTCTGCTGCAGCGCCTGGCGGTTCTCGGCCTCGACGGCCTTGCGCTTCTCGAGCTCGGGCAGCAGCTGCGCCAGCTGGGCCTCCTTGGCGGCAATCTCCGCACGCACGGCCGTCAGCTCCCGGTCGTGCTGCTGCCTGGACCGCTCCATCGCGTTTTGGCTGTCGGCCAGGCTCTTGACGCGCAGCTCCGCCTTGGCCTTGCTGCGCGAAATGTCGCGGCAGTCGGCCTCGTACTCTTCGCGGTCCATGTTGAGGATGCCGACGGACCGCTGCAGCTCCTGCAGCTGGCTCTCAATCTTGGCAATGGCCTGCTCGCCCTCGAGAAAGAGCCGCTGGCTGTGGCCCGAGTTGCCGGCGCCGTCTTGCCGCGACCGGTCAATCTCCTCGAGCGCCTCGGACAGCGCCACCTGGTGGTGGTGGTGAAAGGCGTACTCGAGACAGCGGCGCTCGCGGTCTTTTTGCTGGAAACCGCGCAGCTCTTCTTTTTCTTCCTCGAGCTCGCTCATGCGCGTGCGAATGTACTGCAGCAGCTCGTCAATCTTGGCACGCTTGTTCTCCGTCTCGCCCATAATCTTGAGCGACTCGGCACGCCGCGACTCGTAGCTCTCTGTGCCGGCGACCTCTTTCAGCAGCTTGAGCCGGTCCGACTCCTTCATGTTGGTGAGGGCGGTGACGCGGCCCTGGGGCACAATGTAGTACGAGTTCTTGAGGGAGAAGCCGGCCGTGTCCAGCATGCTCATGACCTCGCTGCGCGTCGACACTTTCTTGTCGACGGCATATTCGTCTTTGCGCAGGCTAATGGTTCGGCGGAGCGAGACTTCGCGGTTGTTGGTCTGGAATCGGTTGTCGCTGTTGTCAAAGATGATCTCGACATAGGCCGACAGCACGGCCGAGCCGGAACCCTCGTGCAGCAGGGCCTGGCGCTCTTCTCTGCTCAGCTGGGTATAGGCGTCGCCGAGCACGAACCGGATGGCAGCAAAGAAATTGCTCTTGCCAGAGCCGTTGCGGCCGACAATGACGTTGGTGCCGGGCGAGAAGGGCTCCATGACGGTCTGGTCCTTGTAGCTTGGATGGTTAGCATACTTCCCCAAGGTATGTAAAACGCAGACTGCCTGACTGCCACTTACCTCTTGAAGCCCTGGATGATGAGCTGCTTGATATACATGTTGGCGATGGGTGCTGCCAACGGGCAGCGCGACGCGTCGGGGAGGAAGAGGAAGAGGAAGAGGTCGGAGCAGGAGTGAGCGCACGGCAGCCGTTTTGTTGGTGTGCCGTCAAAAGGCAGCAATTTGCAAACTCCGGCCTGGTGTCCGTTGGCCGTTGGTGTCCGTCAAAGTCGGCTCCGTCGGTTGTCGCGATTGTGGGTTCGGTGGCCGGTCGTCAACTCTCTCTCCTCTCTGGCTGGACTTAATGGGGATTCTCGACGCGTCGCGGCGCAAAGGGGAAAATGCTGCGCCAAGTGCACGGACCAATGACACGAGCTGCGCGGGGCTAAGGTACGAGCAGGTCGAGCAGGTACATTGTACAAGTACTTTTCTCGTGCCTCGTGATGTCACGTGATGTAGAAAAGTAAGTACTTCGTACTCTGTCAATGCATCGCGAATGCTCACGCCGAGTCTTCGAGTACTCGTACATACTGATTACAGGCGCAGCGCATGCAGTCATGCAGCGGGATGGAGGTATGCATGTTGACGGGTATGACTACAGGCAACCACGTATTACTGCATTACGTG
This sequence comes from Ophiostoma montium, assembly GCA_029299015.1. NCBI lineage: Eukaryota > Fungi > Ascomycota > Sordariomycetes > Ophiostomatales > Ophiostomataceae > Ophiostoma > Ophiostoma montium. The sequence continues at coordinate 66,881 of JANSMC010000014.1, forward strand.
TACCTGTCCTTGTGGCTCAGATGCGCTATCGGGTGCTAAGCTCTACGGGGGGTATGCAGGCGTTGCATCATTGGATGAGTCAAGCGCATCAAAATGGGGTAAGGACCTGTCAGCAGCTACGATCGAGAGGCGGTGCTTATTGCAGAGTACTCTTTCTTGTCAATAGGCTGCTGCAAAAGAATCATCACGGAAAAATCCAACCGAGGCTCCGTTTTTTTTGTGAGCCAAAACAACAACAACGAAAACGGTGACAATGTGCACAATTCACCGATAGACGGAGCATTGTCAAGGCAGCAAGGTTTTGGGCAGCCACTGCCCGAACAAGGCAAGCAGGAGGCTGGGATGGGAAGCTACCATGGGGCAAATAGACTATCGGGGGGCATGTGACGCAACCGTCAAGGCGCAACGAGATATCATCTGCCAGGAAGGAGCAATCAAGAGGTAATCCGACGGGACGGCAGGAGCAAGGCGATCGACTGCCGCGAGGTAAAGTACGAGTATGAGTAAAGAGATAAGGACGAGCAAACGTACAAAAGTACGGAGTACTCGTACTTGGCAGGCCAACTCGTACTTCCTACAGCAAACAAAAAAAAAGAAGGGCAATAAAGCGCGAGGCTTTGTACGGATACGGGATGATTGCAACGAAAAGATGGAGTCAAAGAGAGAAAGAGAAGGAGAGAAGGAGCGAAATATAATTTCTACAAAAAAAATCAAGACGAAAAAATGAGAAAATAAGCTCAAACGGCAATTAATGTATTAAATCTACATACAAAAACAAATGCAAAAAAGACCTGCAAAAATGCACAGGGAGGGCCTTGACCAGAGCCAGACGCTGGGAGTGGGTCCGCCAAAACGCGCTAGAGCCATACGCGGCCTATCCGGCTCCTGCACTCGCTGGGCGCTCGCTGGCCTTCTGAGCAAGTGAAAACGTGTATAAAAATACGCATTGTCATATAGACCGCCGGCCGCCCACTCTTTTTTTCCCTTCGTCTCCTGCTGCTGCCCTCCCTCGCGCCTGCTTACACATCTCGAGTCTCGACATACACCCAACGCGCTAGTCACGCATACCGTAGTAGCACCCTACAGCACACCACACACAGCACACCACACACACCACACCACACCACACCACAGCAAAGCAGCAACGCAATTACAGCGCTACAGCGCTACAGCGACTAATACGCCAATACCAGCAAATAGGAAGCATCGACGACAGCCTCGAGCCTTGCGCCTCGACGTCGACCACACGGCACCCACGCTTCTTTTTTTTTTTCACAGACAACTGGACGCTTTCAATTGTTCTATTTGATTGTCTTTGATTGTCTTTGATTGTCTTTGATTGTCTTGTCTTTTTGTTTCAAGACTGGCCAACGAGGCTTTGTTGATGTCAACGTCAGCGTAAGTGAAGCTTTTATAAGTTGAGATGTCGCAATGTCGCGATAGTCTAAACTTTTATATGTCTTTTCCCTTGTCTGTTTATGACATGTTCCTTTCTTTTCAGTTCACTCTCAGTTCATTCCTGTTTCTACCTATTAGATCCCATGCATTTTTGCATGTTTACATTGCCCATCTCACTCTCACTCACTTTCATTTCACTTTCATTTTATATTCACCTCATCCTCATCTCCTTCCATCACAGCTACTAACGCACACAGACAAGCATAACTGCAGCCCGTGCATCAACTGATGCGGCGTGGCACCTCACCGGCTTAACGTTCTCTCACACATGGTTACAAAATTGCCATCATGGCGTCAAGGTATGTCCAACGTTGCCATGTTTACCTACGTTCTTTTACTAACATGACATAGACTTGATCGACTAGTCACGTAAGTTCACTCTAGTGCATAGTGCCCTACATGCCTCGGCATCCACTAACCCCTGCAGCATCCTTGAGACCGGCAGCACCAGACTGATCCGGGACACGGCTGTCAACCAGCTGGCCGACTGGCAGAAGCAGCATCCAGAGGAGCTTTTCAACCTGATAGGGCGTGTTGTGCCCTATCTCCGGCACAAGGATTGGGAGACTCGGAGCACAGCAGCCAAGGCACTGGGCAAGATCATTGAGCATGCCGAAGTGTTCAACCCCAACGCCGACGACGGCCTCTCGACGCTGAGGATCGAGGAGGTCAAGGATGACGACAAGGACGACGATAAAGTGAAAAAGGAGGAGGCCAAGAACGGCAAGGATTTTTCTTTCTCACAAGACGAGCTCTACAGCCTGGACACGCTCAACATTAGCGCGGTGCTCAAGTACGGGCGCCAGCTGCTGCGCGGCGGCAACGTCGACCTGGGCCTCGCGGCGCTGGACCCGCAGGAACGGTTGACGTACCAGAAGAAGACGCTCAACGGGCGGCTGGGCCTGCTGGGTCGCGTGTTTGAGGACGGGGAGATTCCGGTGCCGATCCCCGTGGAGACGACCAAGAACAAGAACCTCGGTGGCGGCGAGGATAGCGGCACGCCGGGCGTTGATGCGGCCGGCAACAGCAACGGCAATGGCAACGGCAACAGCAACGGGTCGGCGGCCAACGGCGCGGACGGCCCAAAAACAGAAGAGCAGAGTCTCAGCTCGCGGCAGCTCAACGTGCTCAAGCGGAAACGGAAGCGCGAGCTGCAAAAGGCGGCACAGGGCAAGAGCGGGTTCGGCGACCTGTCGATACGACGCAGCACGATGATCGGGTCGGACGGGCTTGGCGGCGGCGGCAGCGACGATCCGTTTGGCGGCGGCGACGACCTGATCAAGAGCGGCAAGGTCAACGACTACTTTAGCATTGACCGGCCGGCGGACGTGGACGAGGACACCAAGGTGGTGAGCGAGTTCAAGGGGGTCGTGGCACCGATCAAGGCGGAGATTGAGCTGGACGAGCAGCTGGAGGGGCTGGAGTGGCCGTACGAGCGGCTGTGCGACTTTTTGAAGATGGACCTGTTTGACGCGCACTGGGAAACGCGGCACGGCGCGGCCATGGGTCTGCGGGAGATTATACGGGTGCACGGTCAGGGCGCAGGCCGCGAAAAGGGCAAGACGCTGACGGAGAACACGGAGCGCAACCGCAAGTGGCTGGACGACCTGGCGTGCCGGCTGTGCTGCGTGCTGGTGCTGGACCGGTTCACGGACTTCAGCTCGGACACGTCGGTGGCGCCGATCCGCGAGACGGTGGGCCAGACGCTGGGCGCGGTGCTGTTCCACGTGCCGGCGGCGTCGGTGCACCGCATCTACCGCATCCTGTACCGGCTGGTGATGCAGGACGACCTGGCGCTGGAGCGGCACGTGTGGGCGGTGTGCCACGGCGGCATGGTGGGCCTGCGGTACGTGGTGGCGGTGCGCAAGGACCTGCTGCTGCAGGACAACGACATGGTGGACGGCGTGATCCGCGCGGTGATGAAGGGGCTGGCGGACGCCGACGACGACGTGCGGTCGGTCAGCGCGGCGACGCTGATCCCCATGGCCAAGGAGTTTGTGACGCTGCGGCCGGCGTCGCTGGAGCCGCTGATCAACATTGTGTGGGAGAGCCTGTCGAGCCTGGGCGACGACCTGAGCGCGTCGACGGGCAAGATCATGGACCTGCTGGCCATCCTGTGCGGCTTCCCGCAGGTGCTCGAGGCCATGAAGCTGGCGGCCGACAAGGACGAGGAGCGGTCGTTTACGCTGCTGGTGCCGCGGCTGTACCCCTTTTTGCGGCACACCATCACGTCGGTGCGGCTGGCCGTGCTCAAGGCGCTGCAGACGTTTGTGCAGATTGGCAGCGAGACGGCCCAGGGCTGGCTCAACGGCCGCATCCTGCGGCTGGTGTTTCAGAACATTATTGTCGAGCGCGACCGCGCCACGCTGACGGCCTCGCTCGAGCTGTGGTCGTCGCTGGTGCGGTGTCTGGCGGCAACGAGCCCCGACATGCTCGCCCAGGAGTTCCGGCCGCACGTCGACGCCATGATGCAGCTGACCCTGCACCCGATCGGCCTGTCGCGCAACCCGATCCCGATGCGGCCGAGCCTGTTCATGAAGCCGTCGGGCAGCCTGTATGCGACGCCGAGCCACTGGAGCGTTGCGGCCACGGCAGCAGCAGCGGCGGCGGCAGCAGCAGCAACAACGTCAGCGGTGGCAACACCCGCGCACAAGGCCGCGGCGATGTCGTCCGAGACCGGCAGCGGCGTTGGCGGGAACGGCGAGCGGACGGCCAAGCGACGGCGCAAGTCGACGCGCGTGGTGGACGACGTGCCGGCGAGCACGAGCACGCACGACGTGGACGGCGCGGTGATGCAGGGCGACGTGGACGTGGTGGGCGTCGAGACGATGATGCGGACGCGCATTGCGGCGGCCAAGGCCCTGGGCCTGGTCATGTCGCTGGTGCCGGCGGGCGAGGCCGACATGTACGACGGCAGTCTGGTGCCGGCGCTGACGTCGTCGCACTCGACCACGCAGCTGATTGCCTGCACGGTGGTGGAGGAGTACGCCAAGAACTGCGCGACGGCGGCCGCCAGCCAGCGCTTTGTCGAGCCGCTGCAGCGCATCATCGAGACGGCCCGGCCGGCCCACTACAGCGACCTCGTCAGCTTCATCCAGCGCGTGCGGTCGCAGTGTGCCCAGCTCATCCACATGTTCCGCGACCACGGCAAGGTGTCCGAGGGCCGGCTGCCGCGCCTGGCTCCGCTGTGCCAGGGCGAACCCGCGGCCGGGCCCGAAGCCTTTTCGACTGCACACGCCGAGCGCGTCGTCAACGAGGACTACGACAAGCTCAAGCGCATCATGACGCCCGGACAGCGACTCATTGCCAGCCAGCACCTGGCCGAGGCACGCACGACGGCCGAGGCAGCCATTGCCGACGCCAAGAGTGCCAAGGACGCACGCGACATCCGCATCCGCGCGGCAGCAGCCTGCGGCCTCGTCGCGATGCAGGTGCTGCCCAAGAAGCCCAGCCCGCTCATCAAGGCCGTCATGGACAGCATCAAGACCGAGGACAACTACGACCTGCAGTGCCGGTCGGCGGCGACCATTGCGCACCTCGTGCGCCTGTTCACCGACCACGGACGGCGCGGGCCGGCCGACAAGGTCGTGGCCAACCTGGTCAAGTTCTCGTGCGTCGAGGTGGCCGAGACGCCCGAGTTCCCCGTGCACGCAACGAAGTTCAACACGATCCTGTCGATGCACAAGGAGGAGGACCGCGTCGACCACGCCGATGCCGCCACGTGGGCTAAGGAGGCCAAGGCGGCACGCGTGACGCGGCGCGGTGCCAAGGAGGCCCTCGAGATCCTGTCGGGCATCTTTGGCGCGGCCATGCTCGAAAAGGTGCCGAGCCTGCGCACGTTTATGGAGCAGCCGCTGCGGCGGGCCTTTTCGGCGGGCGTGGAGCTGCCGGCCGATGCACGTGACCCCGAGCAGACGTTTGGGCAGGAGATTGTCGACGCCATGTCGATTGTGCGCACCATGACGCCGACGCTGCACGCATCCCTGCGGCCGTTTGTCATGGACCTTGTGCCGCTGGTGGTGAAGGCGCTGCACTCGGAGCTCAGCGTGTTCCGCTACATGGCAGCCAAGTGCATGGCCACCATCTGCAGCGTCATGACGGTCGACGGCATGACGGCCCTGGTGCAGCAGGTGCTGCCGTCCATCAACAACCCGGTCGACCTGCACTTCCGCCAGGGAGCCATCGAGGCCATCTACCACCTGATTGCCGTCATGGGCGACGGCATCCTGCCCTATGTGATCTTTTTGATTGTGCCGGTGCTGGGCCGCATGAGCGACTCGGACAACGAGGTGCGCCTGATTGCCACGACGTCGTTTGCCACGCTGGTCAAGCTGGTGCCGCTCGAGGCCGGCATCCCGGACCCGCCGGGACTGTCGCCAGAGCTGCTGGCCGGCCGCGACCGCGAGCGCACGTTCATCTCACAGCTGCTGGACCCGAAAAAGGTCGAGCCCTTCCACATCCCCGTCGCCATCAAGGCCGAGCTGCGGTCGTACCAGCAAGAGGGCGTCAACTGGCTCAACTTCTTGAACAAGTACCACCTGCACGGCATCCTGTGCGACGACATGGGCCTGGGCAAGACGCTGCAGACCATTTGCATCGTGGCCAGCGACCACCACCAGCGTGCCGAGGACTTTGCCCGCACGGGGGCCCCCGACGTGCGCCGGCTGCCGTCGCTGGTCGTGTGTCCGCCGACGCTGTCGGGCCACTGGGCACAGGAGATCCGCAGCTATGCGCCCTTTTTGACCGTCGCCGCGTACATTGGCAACCCGGTCGAGCGGCGCGCCCTCAAGGACAGCCTGGGGTCGACGGACATTGTCATCACGTCGTACGACGTGTGCCGCAACGACATCGACGTGCTGGAGCAGCACAGCTGGAACTATGTGGTGCTGGACGAGGGCCACCTGATCAAGAACCCGCGCACCAAGATCAGCATGGCCGTCAAGAAGCTGGCGAGCAACCACCGCCTGATCCTGACGGGCACGCCCATCCAGAACAATGTGCTGGAGCTGTGGTCGCTGTTTGATTTCCTGATGCCCGGGTTTCTGGGTGCCGAGAAGATGTTCATGGACCGTTTCGCCAAGCCGATTGCCGCGAGCCGCTTCAGCAAGGCGTCGTCCAAGGAGCAAGAAGCCGGTGCGCTGGCCATTGAAGCCCTGCACAAGCAGGTGTTGCCGTTCTTGCTGCGGCGGCTCAAGGAAGAGGTGCTCGAGGACCTGCCGCCCAAGATCCTGCAAAACTACTACTGCGACCTGTCGGACCTGCAAAAGAAGCTCTTTGACGACTTCTCCAAGCGCGAGTCCAAAAAGATTGCCGAGGAGGCCGGCCGCGACGACAAGGAGGCCAAGCAGCACATCTTCCAGGCCCTGCAGTACATGCGCAAGCTGTGCAACTCGCCGGCCCTCGTCATGCGGCCCGGCCACCGCATGTACGGCGAGACCCAGCGCCTGCTCGAGCGCCAGGGCTCCAGCATCGAAGACCCCAGCCATGCTCCCAAGCTGACGGCCCTGCGCGACCTGCTCGTCGACTGCGGCATTGGTGTCGATGGCGAGGGAGGCAGCAACGGAAGTGGCGGCAGCGGCGGCGGTGGCGACAGCAGCAACGACCCGCTGTACCAGCCCATCAAGCCGCATCGTGCCCTGGTGTTCTGCCAGATGAAGGAGATGCTCGACATGGTGCAGAACACGGTCCTCAAGCGCATGCTGCCGTCGGTGTCGTTTTTGCGGCTGGACGGCGGCGTCGAGGCCAACAAGCGCCAGGACATTGTCAACAAGTTCAACAGCGACCCGTCGTACGACGTGCTGCTGCTGACCACGAGCGTCGGCGGTTTAGGATTGAACCTGACGGGTGCCGACACCGTCATCTTTGTCGAGCACGACTGGAACCCGCAGCGCGACCTGCAGGCCATGGACCGCGCCCACCGCATCGGCCAGAAAAAGGTCGTCAACGTCTACCGGCTCATCACGCGCGGCACGCTCGAGGAAAAGATTCTGAGCCTGCAGCGCTTCAAGATTGACGTGGCGTCGACCGTTGTCAACCAGCAAAACGCCGGCCTCGCCAGCATGGACACCAACGAGATCTTGGACTTGTTCAATGTTGATGATTCGGGGCCCAATCTGCTTACTGAAAAGGCGGCTGGCGGCGACAGCGGCGGCAACGGTGGCGGCCGAGAAGAAGACATGGTGGACATTGAGACGGGCGACGTGCGGCAGCCGGGCAAAAAGGCGGCCTGGCTGGAAGAGCTGGACGAGCTCTGGGACAACCGGCAGTACGAGGAGAGCTTTGACCTGGACGGGTTTATCAAGACGATGGGGTGAGGGTAGGGGTAGGGTAGGGTGGGAGGTTTGTACTCTATTGTATATCACTTACCTGCGGCGGTCTGCTTTTATTGATAGGTAATAAGTAATGACACGACTTGGATGATGATGATGATGAAGTTGAGGCGGGAAGAGCATCGTGAGTTTTGATTATGTAAGCGGATTGCTATCGATAAGGACCAGGGTACCCCACCTCAGCCCAGCTTCTAGGACCTTCTGGCGAGACATGTCGAGTGACGACCAGACGACGACAGGAGACAAGAAGCACTCGCGTCTGCTTGTTCTACTCGTTTTACTCGTACACACATTCAGAGATAAAACCGCCACGATGCCGATCAACTACAGCAAATGGGTAGGTTCTGTTTAGTCGATATATTGTTGCCACTGCTAACCCCCCCCCCCCCCCCCAGGACAACCTCGAGCTCAGCGACGACTCGGACATTGAAGTCCACCAAAACGTCGACAAGCGCTCGTTTATCCGCGCCAAGCAGAACCAGATTCACCAGGAGCGCCAGCAGCGCCGCCACCAGATTGAAACCTTGAAATACGAGCGCCAGATCAACGATGGGCTGGCGCGCCGCATTGCCGCGCTGCTGGCCTGCCTGCGCGACCATGCCGACGAGGCCCGCACGTCGCCGGCCAAGGCGGCCGAGGTGGCCTTTCGGGCCGTGATGGAGGGGCAGGCAAAAGAAAAAGACGGGGATTTTCCGCCTACCCCCCCGCCCAACGTGCACCAAAACGTGGAGCAGCCGACGTCGTACACCAAGATGATGGCGGCGCTGCTGGATCAGGTGAACAAGGCGGTAGACGAGCGGAAGCTGGGTGAAGGTACACCACGCTATGACGCCATGGTGGAGGAAATTGAAGGCCACCGCCTTAAGGTGGAGGAGCTGCAGGGCCAGCTGGTGGCGAAGCTGGGGGAGCTGGAGGCGACGGAGGCGCGCAAGATTACGAGCGACAGCATCCACACGGGGTTTGACAGTTCGCACGTGAACAAGAGCAAGGCAAGCGAGGGAAAGGCGAGCAGCAGCAGCGAGCCAGAGTTGTTGAATCCGGGGTTTGCTGCCAAGAGTGCCGAAAAGACGGCCGAAAAGACGGAAGCAACGGCCGCCGCCGCCTCCACCGCCAAAGCCGACGACCCCACCGAACCGACACCCCTGGCGCGCAAGTTCGCCGTCATCCCCGCCCAGGACCATTTCCAGAGCCGCGCCTTCATCGCCACCAACCCCCACATCCTGTCCGAGCGCCACGAGGAGAGCATCCTGATCCTCGCCTTTGACGCCGAAATGGACGGCAAGCCCGACACCGCGCGCCAGTGCGTCCACCAGGCCAAGCTGCTCGAGTACTGCCGGTCGCTGGGCCGCGACGGCGTCGAGCTGTTCTTCAAACGCATCGAGACCCGCGACCACAAGGCGCACGACCTGTTTTATGGGGATGTGCGCGACACCTACACCAAGATCCGCACGCGCGTCGCCGAGATCAAGGCGCAGCAGGCCGCTGGTGGTGGATCTACTTCTGACGGCGGCGGCGGCGTCGAGCAGATTCAGCTGCACGCCGTCGAGCCGGGCACCGTCATCAACATTCGCGTGCCGCCGACGGTCGAGCAGCTCGAGCGCGACGTGCGGCGGCAGCAGCAGGAGCAGGCTGGTGCTGATTTAGAACTGAAAATCGACCCCGAGGACCTCGCCGCGGCCCAGCGCGCACGCGACATCTTTGAAGGGTTCTCGCCCGAGATGCGCCAGGCGCTCGAGTCGGGCAGCCTGGACCGCGTCAACGAGGTGCTGGGCAAGATGCCCGTCGACAAAGCCGAAGCGCTGGTGGGCGAGTTTGGCGAGGCCGGGATTCTGAGCCTCGAGGAGGAGATTATCGATGCGACGACGGACGAGGGGCGGGCGCATCTGAAAGATTTGGGCCGCGGCGAGTTTGTCGACGAGCACGGCGTGGCGACGGAGGAGCCCAAGAAGGCGGCAGTCAAGGAAGAGTACGGTGATCCAGAGTAGTTGCGTTAAGTCATGAATATTGCTAGCATACGGTTACCAAGAGTTTTTCTTTTTTTATGATTTATCTTACGATAGCATGCATAATTTATATTTTATTTGAATATCACTGCCTCCGCCGCTTTTCAAAACACACAGTGCACACCGTCTGGCCCTGCACGCCGCCAAACTGGAAGCTCGGGTACGCGACGCGGCCCGTCTTGGCCAGTATAAACTTAGCCTGCCCTTCCTCGTCATCCTCCATCCACGCACACAGCTCCGGCTCGGTCCAGTTGCAGCTCGTAATCAGGAATGTGCCACCCGGCCGCAGCAGCTGCAGCACCTGCCGCCGGTACCGCACCTCGACTTGGTCGACGCCGTCGCCCTCTGCCGCCTGCTGTGCATTGCCGAGGCTGATGGCGTCAAAGGTGCCCTTGTCCAGGACCAAGTCCCAGCCGTCCTCCTCCTTTTTTTTCCCTTCTGGCCACAAATCACTCGCCTTGCCCTCGAGCATGTCCCAGACGATGAATGACAGAGGTGGACTGTCATCGCCGTCGCCGTCACCACCCTCCTCGGCCTCAATCGACTGCGCCAGCAGCACACTGGCCTCGCTGTAGTCGACGCCGAGTAGGCGGATGTCGTCTTCATCTCCCCCGTCCCCCTGCCCCCACAGCTCGTCCCGCACGGCGCGCAGCAGCGACCCGTTGCCGCAGCCCAGGTCGAGCACGCGGCGGACGTCGGCGAGCGTGCCCTCAGCTTCGCGGTCGCCTAGGAACTGCACCATCTTGATCTCGGCGTCGGCATCGTCGAACCAGACCGTACCCTTGTCGTCGGGGTTGCTGGCATGGTTGGCAATCTCAGTCTGGTACAGGTTGTCCCAGCTGGCGGTCAGTCATCTTTCTGCAAATATTACACCTGAAAAATTATACTCACTACTGCTTCGTTCCGAGCTCCGACGGCTCCAGGTGGGCTGGCTTGGGCAGCGGCATATTGGCGACAATGTATTGCAGTCTGCTTGCTGTCGAGGAGGGGCAGACGTGAAGCAAAGCGGCAGAATTTTGGTGATGCGATCCAAGGCGGTGAACAATCATCTTTTGACTAACACAACTCACTAATATCATCACTATCATCAAACACACTCATCAAGTCAAGTAAAACAACACAGAACTGCATAATCATTGTAATGTCGTATTAGTCGTCTATGGCATAGGGCGTTCTAGTCCAGTCGTGCACCCCAGGGCATCCCACCGATCTATCTGATGTATCGACAGCATCATCGCCCCCAAAAGATTATACAGCGTATTAAGAAAAGCAACCCGCCACCATTCCCCCTTGCGAGTCCCGGAGCACAAACGAATTAGAAAGACAGTAAGGATAATGAAGATGGAATAATGGAATAGAAATAACCGCTCTAGCATCCGAGTTGGAATATTATTAATGGCAGGGCATCGTGCAAAAGAAGAGAGAGAAAAAAGGCAAGGGGAGAGTCGAGGCGAGGGAAAAGAGAATGGAAAACCCAGCATCAAGGACATCAAGGACATCGACGACATCGAGAACGAATACCAGCAGGTCATGAACACGTCCGGATCAGCAGCCGCGTCAGCGACCGCATCCACTCCTCGCGACTCGACCGCTGCGAGTACACTTTGGCAACGTGCCGCTCGTACTGAGAGGGCGGGCTCTACCGTAGACGCTTCTTGGCGTCTTCCTCAGTAGCAGCCAGCACGTCCTCAATGCTCCACCGCGGTGCGCTGACGGCCGCGGCACCCTTCTCCTTAATCTGCTCGCGCTCCATCTCCGGCGTCACGCCCGCCGGCAGCGGCTTCAGGCCACCCGCAACGCCCGTCGAGAACTTGAGCTGCAGGATGTCGCCCACCTCGTCGCACGCAATCAGCAGCCGGTCCATGTCCTCCTTGGTGTGCGACGACGACACACAGAACCGCGCCCGCGAGCTGATCAGCGGCGTCGCCGGGTAGCCGACAATAACGACCGAAACTTTGCGCGCCAGCATCTCCCGGCTAAACGACGACATCTTGCCAGGGCTGTACAGGACAACCGGAATGATAGGTGAATCGTCATGGCCGTAGACAATGAAGCCGAGACGCTTGAGTCCGAGACGCAGGTACCGCGAGTTGAAGGCAATGCGCTGCAGCCGCTCCTCGCCCTGGCCAGGCACAATGTCGCCAGAGATGATCTTGAGCGAGCACAGAATCTGCATCAGCACACCCGACGAGGGGGACTCGGCGTACGTCGTCGCCGCGTTGGTCGCCTTGAGCTTGTCAATAATGTGCTTCTCCGCACTGACATAGCCACCGTTGGCACCAAACGACTTGGTAAACGTGCCCATCAGAATGTCCACCTCGGCAGGGTCAACCTTGAAGTAGTCGCACACGCCGCGGCCGCGCCGGCCTATGGCGCCGACGCTGTGGGCCTCGTCCAGGAACAAAAAGAACTTGTACTTGCGCTTGAGCCGGAGAATGTTGGGGAGATCGACCATAGTACCCTCCATGGAGTACAGGCCCTCGACAGCAATCAGGATCTTCTTCCAGGGACGGTGCGTGCGCGGCTGGCCCTGCGAGATGGCGTCGCGCAGCATCTGCTCCAGGTCTTCCATGTCATTGTGGCGGAACGAGCGGATCACAGCGCCCGACACACGGGCACCGATGCGGATCGACGCGTGGTTCAGCTCGTCGGACAGAATGAGGCAGCCCTTGCTCACGAGAGCGGGGAACGAGCTGGCGTTGGTCACGAAACCCATCGAGAACACCATGGCGGCCGGCTTGCCAACAAACTGGGCAATCTCACGCTCGACCTCGAGAGCGAGGTCGTTGGTGCCAGAGTCAGCACGCGAGCTGCCAGCAGTGACGCCGTACTTGCGCACAGCCTCCTCTGCAGCATCGGCGCAAGGGCCGTCCGACTGAGCAAAACCAAGGTAGTTGTACGAGCTGACATTGAGCGTCTCGGTGACAGTGCCCGTGAACTTGTACGTGTCATTGAAGTCGTCCGACGTGCGGTCCAGCAGCGTAATGTAACGACCAGGGACACCCGTGGTGGGGCGCGCAAAGCAGTCGTCGAGACGCTTCTTGAGACGACGGACATAAAAGTTGTCAAAGTCGTCGTTGAGCGGGGCATAGCCGGGCTTGATGCGAATAGCCGCATTGATGCCGTTCTTCTTGAAGTGGCGGCTGAAGAAATCGCGCGTGTGGCCAAGGCCAATAAGGAGCAGATAACTAATGTATGTGGCCAAAAAGTAGTAGTATGGCGGCTCGTCCACAACGGGCATCTCGAGCGATCCGCCCGGGTGCTGGCTGACGTAGAGGTGGTTGCGGCTCAGCAGGGGGCCAAACTGCGCATCGCGGCGACGCTGGGCCTCGGCCTCGGCGTCTGATGGGGGCTCGAACAGAGTCGTCGGCGACTCGGGGCTGATGGCCTCGCTGGCCGTGGCGGTCGAGAGAGAGATCTTGGGGAGGGAGAGCGAGGAGGCGCTGATGCCGCCCGCTGCGGGGGACTGCTGTTGTTGCATGGCGAGGAGAGACTGTTGGGCAGTCGAGTGCGACTGGTCCCTAGACTTGGGAGATGAAGAAAAGAACTGGGACAGGCGGCCGCCCTTGGATTGTGATGATCGTCGCTCAGTCACTCGTTCCAACGGCGACATGCTGGAGTAACTCGAAAATGGGTTTGCAAGCTTGCGTGGCATCGCTAGGTGAGGCGAAGCAGCATCTGGGGCCGCGGGTCCAATGTTAGAAGAGGTCCTAGCCTGAAGTATGTGCAGTTTGAAATGATCTCAATCTGGGGTTCGGTGGACGGCCGGGGACGAAACGGAGGGGAAATGACCGGAGGATCCGGTTCACGATGAGATGCTGGTTTCAAGGAGGGGAACGAAGAGAATGAACAGAAAAGACGGGAAATAGGAGAAGGAAAAGGAGGAACAGGAGGAAAAGGGACGCTATGAGGAAAAGGAGCAGAATAGGGGACAAGGACGGGAGGACAGAGCGTTGGAGGCCGTAAGACACTATGCAATGCCCACTGCCCACGAGCAGCACGAGCAAGTCAACTCGTACTCGGTAGGTGATAGGTGAGACGGGGAAAGGGGACGGCCGAGCAAGGGCTGTCGGCACACAACGGTCTGGTCTGCTGCAGTAACGCGTTGGTGTAGGGGGGCGGGCGGGTAGTGAGGTGGCGGTGGATAAGAATGACAGGGCAAGGATCGTGCAGATGAAAGCCAGGAAATGGGGAGCAAGGGAAAAAGGGGGTGATTAGGCTGTTGTCTAATAAAACAGCGGCAGGAAAGGGGAAAGCGTGGTCTGTACGAGTGAGTCGTCGCCCAACCATGCAAAGCTCGGCACAGAAGGAACGATCAAAGTGAGTCGAGTCTGAGGACTCGCCGCACTCGCGACGATTGACACAAGAGGAAGGAGCTCCTGCAGGATTTGCTGGCACCCAATAGGCGCGTGTGCTCGTCTTTTGCATGCGTTCCTGCCTTGTTGTGCCCCGTTACAACTGGCAATTGAGGCTACTCGTACCCGTTGCCTCCGTAGTGCGAACGGTCGTGCCTTCCCAATGTTGTGTTGTGTGTAATGGTGCCTCGTCGCCTCTGGTGGCTGCGGGCGTGTTTCTGTGCAAGGGACTTCTTGGAGAGGGGGATTGTGGATTGCTCGAGGAAGGTGCGAGACAACAATGCGTCTCTCTCCTTCCTTCTACGAGTAATCTCGGGAGGGGGGGGGCAGGCAAGAGAGGAAAGAGCGAGAAATGCAACAGGTTCAACGCAGACTTACGCAACGGTCGGAGGCTGGCGAATGAATCCGCGCGCCTGGTCACGACGAGCTCCGGTGGATATCAATGTCGTGACGTTCTTCTCTCGTGCTGGGTGTGGTAATCTCGGAGGGAAGGGGTCGTCGGTGAGTAATGGCGTGTCGGTCGCGGTGGCGGGAGGTTGCGTAGGAGGTTGCGACTTCTCCTTCTCTTTCGATCTCCTTTCAGTTCGCAAGCTTTCTTCTTAGTGTCTCCTTTCTGCAAGGAGAGGGTGAGAGACAGCGCAAGAGGAAAGAGCGACTGGCGAGAAGGACTCGGGGGGAGAAAGAGGTCGCTGAAGTGGCGATTGAAATTGAGGAATGGACGACAAGGCCACGAAGGAAGAAGAACGAATTAAATAAAATGCAAAATAAAATGCACAAATCCCGTGGGAAAAGGGGACAAGTTTTCCCAGGGAGGCCCAGTAATAATAGGGGAGTACGGGCATGCGAATATGCCAAGGAAGCAAGCTATCATAGTTTCAAGCAGCATGCACGAGTAAGATATCGTAAGACGCCCATGTACTCTGTACTTTGTTGCTGCCAGTGCAGAGGCAGCCCTGAAATCACCTTCATGCACTCAAGCGCCATCCTCTTAGCGCTAGCAAAGGGCCCCAAAACAGGAAAGTGTACATAACCAGGGACCCGTGAGGCAAAGCGAATCCCTTGTCAAGCGTGGGTCAGCCGATCACTTCCCATGCTAATTTTTAGGTCAATTTTTACCACTGTTATCTCGCTCTCCTGCAGCGTCGGACGACGGAATAGATCAGATGCCCTCGTACGTCGCTCGCCTTCGCTCCTGAGAGCCCGGAAAATCCGGAAATTGTCCGTACAAGGCATGGCTCCCGCCTTTCGGCACACAGAGAGCTTGAGACTCTCTCCGTGTGCTCGGCTCTCGAGTACGGGGTCAGTTTGAAGGCGATAACGACGAGTTTCCATACCGCTGCGACATCACCTCACATGATTCCCTACGGGGTACTCCGTACTGAGTACAATGCACAACTACCCCGTAGCGTGAGTGGTGCTCTACGTCATCTGCTATGATGGGCACGCAGGTGCGTCAGCGGACCAGTATTCGGTGACAGTTGGACGGTCGGGACTCCCGGCACAGTGCGGGATCTTCGGCATGGGTAATCTGATCACGGCAGCTCCCAGCACTGGCGTCTCTCTGTGCAGGACTAGGCCATCCGCCGTTGCCAGTGTCTGATCCTGTAAGCAAGAAACCTCGTTAGAGTACTGCGGGATATAAAGGCCGGACAAAGAAGCATCAAAAGACTCCCGCAAACTAGCAAGCTGCTCCCGTACGCGAGCATTGCACATTACTCATCAGTCGAGCGGCTGTCAAGAATGACGATGCAACAGTCGGTGGTCAGAATCCACTCGTTGACGGGATGAATGACAGCACGTGATCTAATTATGTCACGAGACTTGTTACTGTACTCGTACATTGAATACGTGCATATCGCTGTAAGCGTACGGGCCCAGGGACCTCTCCCACTAACACATGCAGGCACGGGCTCAAGAAAAGTACGCTCGGCTTAAGCCTCCGTAGAGTACTCGTGTGCATACCGAACCCTGCTCGGCAATAACATATCCGGCATGTCTTTCTCGGGAAAGACAGCCTCAGCTTCTGCGCGCACCCCTCTTCCCCCATCGCCGTCTTCTCGCTATCCCATACAACAACATCCACATCCCAAAACCGCTACCACGATGAGCGACAAGACAGTCTGCCCGCCAGAGCTATGGCGACACCCGAACCCCGAGGCGACGCCGTTGTACCGCTTTATGACTGCCGTCAACAAGAAGCACGGCCTCTCGCTCACTGGATACGAAGACCTGCACCGGTGGTCCATTGAGCACCTCGCCGAGTTCTGGGCCGACGTCTGGGACGAGGTAGGCATAACGGCCTCGAAGCCCTATGATGCCGTCCTCCCCAGCATGGACATGTTTCCACGGCCGGACTTTTTCCAGGGTGCACGTCTCAACTTCGCCGAGAACCTGTTGTTCCCGGCCGGCAAGACCATTGGCCCGTCCGCGACGGCCCTGATCACGGTCACGGAGGAATGGCCCACGACCGGCGTGCAGACGCTGACGTGGTCCGAACTGCGCGAGCGCGTGCGGCAGTGCGCAGCCCGTCTCCGCGGATCGGACATTGGGCTTGCCGCCGGTGACGTCGTGGCTGGGTTTATCGGCAACCACGCCGATGCCATTGTGGCCATGCTCACGGCGGCCTCGATCGGTGCCGTGTGGACGTCCATCAGCCCCGATAACGGCGTCAGTGCCGTGCTGGACCGGCTCGTGCGCGTCAAGCCCAAGGTGCTCTTTGCCGACAACGCATCGCTCTACAACGGCAAGCTGTGGCCGAGCAAGGACAAGACGCTGCAGATTGTCGAGGGCCTCGCCGAGGCCAAGAGCCTCCGCGCCGTCATCATTGTCGACTCGGTCGCCTACTCCAGCCCCAGCAACTGCAATGCGTCCGACGCCGACCTGGGCCTCGACGTCCTGCGGCAACAGGTCCCCGTGGCCGAGACCTATACCGCGTTTCTCGGCCGCGCACCAAGCGACGTCCCGCTGCACTTTGCGCCGCTGCCGCCGTCGCACCCGCTCTACATCCTGTACTCGAGCGGCACAACGGGCCTACCCAAAGCCATTGTCCACACGGCCATGGGCACCCTGATCCAGCACAAAAAGGAGCTTGCCCTGCACTGCTCCATGGGGCCACAGTCGCGCATGCTCTACTACACGACGACGTCCTGGATGATGTGGCACTGGAGCGTGTCGGCACTGTCGGTTGGCACATCACTCGTGCTCTACATGGGCTCGCCGTTCAAGCCCCTCGGCGAGCTGTCCCTGCCGCGCTTGCTGGCCGACTTGGAGGTCACGCACTTTGGCACCTCGGCTGCCTACCTGGTGGCGCTCGAGGCCAAGGGCTTCCAGCTGACCATTGATCTGCCCAAGCTCGAGGCCATCTACTCGACAGCATCCCCCTTGCCGCCGTCGACGTTTGCCTACGTCTACAAGACGTTTCCCAAGAACGTGCATCTCGCGTCCATCACTGGCGGCACCGACATTATCTCCTTGTTCGGTGCGCCCTGCCCGCTGCTGCCCGTCGTCGAGGGCACGATCCAATGCGCCGGCCTGGGTATGGCGATTGCCGTGGCCGACTCGCTGTCGCCGGCCGATTCGCCCCAGCTGGTCGCGCCCGGCGACGAGGGCGATCTGGTCTGCCTGCGTCCCTTCCCCTGTCAGCCGCTGACCTTTTACGACGGCGATGCCAAGTACCGCGCCGCGTACTTTGAACGCTTCAACGGCTGGTGGCACCACGGCGATTTGGTGCGGTTCGTGGGCGATCGGCACCAGTACCTCCTGATGCTGGGCCGGTCCGATGGCATATTGAAGCCATCGGGTGTGCGATTCGGAAGCGCCGAGATCTACAACGTGCTGATCCGGTTCTTTGCCAGCGAGGTGGAAGACTCGCTCTGCGTTGGGCGGCGGCGGCCACAGGACACGGACGAAACGGTGTGCCTGTTTGTCCTGCGGTCGGCACAGACAGAGTCGGGCACCAAGCCCGCCGATTTTGACGACCTGCGCACACGGATCAAGGCTGCCATTCGGCGTGAGCTGAGTCCGCGTCACGTGCCGGGCGTTGTCGAAGAGTGTGTCGGTATTCCCCGGACCGGCAACGGCAAAAAGTGAGTCTTTCTGTCTGTACCCGTATGACGTTTTTGATCCTCCATGCTAACACTTATCTAAGGATCGAGGTCGCCGTGAAGCAGATCGTGTCTGGCTTGAATGTCAAGACGAATGCCAGTGTTGCCAACCCCGAGGTCCTGGACTGGTTCCGTGCCTGGGCGAGCGCGGAGCCATGACTGATAGGATGATGCAACATGAAATAGAGACCAGCTGCAGTGCACGAACCCGTCTGCAAGCTCATATCGGGGCTCGGGCTCGGCATAAAGAGATTTTTCTACATGCAGCCGAGATGCAACGGTGCAGAGCAGCAACATTGTGGCCTGCGCAGAACCGACCGAGCAGCCGATTATTGATGCCGGCAGGCTCACCTGCGTCGCAGCTAGACACCTCGGACCTTCTGGGTGTCAGCGCTCAGCCTTGCCCTCGCAGCTGCCGTCGTCGTCGTTCTGGTTCTGGCAAGGAGGTCGTATCCGGTGATCTGCATCATCCACTGGGCCTCCTGCATCTCCTCAGGGGCAAGAATACCACCGTGTACTCCGTACTCGCTGGGAGCTGGCTCGACCTGTCGGAAAACTGACTGCTCAGGCCGCTGGATACTTCGTACTCTCGTATGGCGGTTCCGCGTCGTCGTATCCGGTCCCAGCAACGGTTTTGCGTGACGCTCTATCCCACCTGACGGTGTTACGCGTACCTGATTTTCCGAGGACGAGAAGATACGTGTCATATTTTGATGGCCGAAAAAGAGTTCTGCAGAAAGAGAAGAGGTTGCAAGATGTGCTGCAGTGCGAGCACTTCTTATTGCCCGGTTGCATAAACGAATCTCAGATATATTGCTTCGATATGCGATACGAGTATCGTACTCCATAAACGCGTTGTCTTTTTTTGTTCCTTGGCCCGCGGCCCGTTGACGTTGTACGGAGTACCGTAATATGCAGCGGGACCGTGCGCTTTCAGGGGTTGTTTTGCCCTAGTCCCCCTTCGAGGTGCCCAGTATTTCAGGACAACCGGCGCGCTGCTGGTCTGCATTGGCCGTTCGCCTGGACAATGCCGTGCTTGCAGGGAAGCTCCCTGCAGGCCCGTCTGCTGCAGGCAAGCCCACTCACACACCTCCACCTACCCTATTCGCTCACAGAGGCTCCATGTTTTGGGCCTTTGCACCTTCCCCCTTTTGCGCTATTGCTTTAAGGCCCTGGTCGCCCTTCTCGATCTTGTCCCGTTGCTCCCGTCAACCTGCTCTCCTAGCGTGCTCGGTATGCGGTTAGAATAACCGCGCATGCAATGCGTTGGGGCCGCAAGATACTCGTACCTGTCAAATGGTTCTTTCTTCGCTGTCCCCTGCCGTGCCCCTGTCGCTCATCTGAACTGGTTTTTTTTTCTACGGAGTACGGATATGGAACAATAAAAAAGAAGGAGCATGCACGAGTACTCGTACGCGTACGGAGTAGAGATACGGGCGTGACTGCCTTCTTTGAGTACTGAGTATGAGTAAGAAAGAGTACGCAGTAGCGATCGACATCTCTGTTCCGTCGCAGTCGCTCCTTCCCTTTTCCCTGCATAACGTTCCGCGTCTGTGCACTTGCTTCCTTTTTTCCGTTTCCTTCTTTTGTGTATTTTGGTGTGTTTTTGTACCGTTTCTTTTCTTTTTGTTTCGGATTTTACATCGCTGCCGTAGCATCTTCTCCTTACTCCGTACTACCTACTGAGTACTCAGTACTTGACGGGCCTGTAGCCAACTGCTCGTACTCAATATTGTCCGCTCCCGATCTTGTTCTTAGTCAGTTCCGGTCCCAATCTCTCCAGACCTACTCCGTACTTCGTACAGGGTATTCCGCACTCCGTACTCAATAGTGCACTGCACTCAGTACTCTGTACTCGTACGAAGTAGACCCTCTATCCTCTCCCACACCAGCACAGAATAAGAAAGTCCTCCTTTCTTGAGGCTCCACATTTCCGCCCCTTTGCAGCCGCTTTCCCTCCGCCTAGGCTGCTAATAAACTGCTAAATTGCTACAAACGCACTGCCAGTACGACGGTTCTGCAGCTACGCTATTGCTACCTACCAATTTCCCTTGTTCCTCTGTCCCCTCCACTTTCCCGCTGCGACACTCTTCTCTCTCTCCTCTGGCTCCTCTGGCTCCTCCCCTTCTCTAGCGCACAACGAGCCACTCCTTTTCCATTTTCTCTCTCAACTCCCCGTCCCAATCTCCCCCCGTTACCTCGTTCGCTCTCTCGTTCGCTGCCTCTCGCTCGTTTTGGCGTCCCCTGAGCTCCTTTCGCCTCGCTACCACATTTCTCCTCCGTATCACTCTCCAGGGACCTAGGTGCAAGGGATTACAGGCCTATCGCTCAAAACCACTTCCTCTACCCAAAAGCCAAACCAGCCACAAAGCCGGAATAGGAGGCGCTCCTCTCTTCTTGACCTTGTGCATCGATTGACAGCGATTCGCCAGTTTCACTCTTTCTTTGCCTTGCAGTCGCCGACACCTGGTCGCCCGTGTCAATTGTTCCTCTCACCCCTTTGGTCGCCGACTCTTCCTTTCTGCGACTGTCGCGGATCTCGCATCGGATACCTGTCTGTCCGATTTCCATCTCACGAATCGTCTTCCGTTCTCGCACTCTTTCGCGTCATCTTCACCAACGACCACCACCGACCCGATTACCGCCAACACGCACGATGGACTCCCGATCGGGTGATGTGTCGCCCGAGGCCATGCAGACTCGGATTCAGCAGGCGCGTCGCGAGGCCGAAACCCTCAAGGATCGCATCAAGAGAAAGAAGGATGAGCTCGCCGACACCTCTCGTTAGTCTTTTCTCCGTTTATCTCGTTGTTCGGCATGCGTCCGGCATCCTGCTGGCGCCGCGCAAAGTACCGGCCTTTTACTAACACTTTGCGCAATCTAGTCCGTACCGTCGCCCAACAAACACACGAGCCCATCTCCCGTGGCCAGATGATGAAGCCGAAACGTACCCTCAAGGGCCATCTGGCCAAGATCTACGCCATGCACTGGTCCACCGACAGACGACACCTGGTGTCGGCCTCGCAAGACGGCAAGCTGATTATCTGGGACGCGTACACGACGAACAAGGTCCACGCCATCCCGCTGCGTTCGTCGTGGGTCATGACCTGCGCGTATGCTCCTAGCGGCAACTACGTCGCTTGCGGTGGTCTGGACAACATCTGCTCCATCTACAACCTCAACCAGAACCGCGACGGCCCCACCCGTGTCGCCCGGGAACTGTCGGGCCACGCCGGCTACCTGTCATGTTGTCGCTTCATCAACGACCGCAGCATCCTGACGTCGTCGGGCGACATGACCTGCATGAAGTGGGACATTGAGACGGGCACGCGCATTGTCGAGTTTGCCGACCACCTGGGCGACGTCATGAGCATCAGCCTCAACCCTACCAACCAGAACACGTTCATCTCGGGCGCATGCGATGCTTTCGCCAAGCTCTGGGACATTCGCGCGGGCAAGGCCGTGCAGACGTTTGCTGGCCACGAGTCCGACATCAACGCCATTCAGTTCTTCCCCGACGGCCACTCGTTTGTGACCGGTTCCGACGACGCAACATGCCGGCTGTTTGATATCCGTGCGGATCGCGAGCTCAATGTCTATGGGGTATGTGTTGTCCGTAATCCGTCCTACCACGTATCTATGCTAACTAAACCCTGCAGTCCGAAAGCATCTGCTGCGGCATTACGTCCGTTGCCACATCTGTGTCGGGCCGCTTGCTGTTTGCCGGCTACGACGACTTTGAGTGCAAGGTAAGACGATATGCGCTGTTACTCTTGTGTGAGTGTATGTTTGGTTGCTAACGTTTCCAGGTCTGGGATGTGACACGCGGCGAAAAGGTTGGCTCGCTTGTTGGCCACGACAACCGCGTCAGCTGCTTGGGCGTGAGCAACGACGGCATTAGCTTGTGCACAGGCTCGTGGGATTCATCGGTCAGTACCTCCCGCTATCCAACTTTTGTTTTTCTTGACTCGACTAACACCCCCATAGCTGAAGATCTGGGCCTACTAAGAGGCCGCATGTACTTGCTACGATGAGACGAGCGTCTTTTGTTTTATTTTGTCTCGACACCCACGATGCCAATGTTCCCTTATTGCTGAACCAAGACACAACTACGGCACAGGTCAGCTGGAAGCAGCGTCCATTCGACTGGCTTGAGGAGACGCGTATCGTCGAGTGACAGAAGACCGAGGCAAGTGCCTCTCCTTTTCATGTGAGAGGCCCGGGTCCCCCTCTGGATCCCCATCTCACGTCCACTCCTTTTGACTCTCTTCTTCTGCTGCCCGTCTTTTTTTGCTTCCATCCATTGTTGGTGTGCCTTTTTTTCTCGCCATTTTGTGTCTAATCAATATGTTCCAAAAATGCCAATTTTTCTAATCCCGGCTTTTTTATGTCTTTTGGCTTCCTCCTGTTCTATATTCCCTTTCTTTTTGTTCTCTCTTTTTTTGTTTCTGTCTTTCTCTCCATCTTTTACGTTTCTGTTTTATATTACAAGACTTCTTTCCACCTTTACGCTTTGCTTTCTTGCTTTTTGATATGTGTGCATTGTCCAAGCCGTCGTCAGCACAACTCGGCATGATATCGCCAACAACCGGCCAGTTTTGGCGGCTGTACCTTAAGTCCAGCCTCTCTTGTTGGTTGACATTAGCTTTTGATGTTGCACTGCCGCGCTTTGCCTCTTGATGCATCTCAAAGCCCGTGGCTTTTTTTGGTCGTCTTGTTTGGTCGTGTGACTTGTTGATAGTTACGTGCTCCGATCTCGGGCAATATACGAGTAAATACGTTGAAACTTTTATCTTGTAATGCCGCCGTGTCTGTGCTCTTGCCGGCACGACAACGAGGATGTCACAGGAAGAAGCCGCGTACTCGCAGAGGTGTCATTTCGTAATGTCGCTATGCTGTTGGATGCGCAGCAGGAGTTGTATGTCATCTACTCGTATGAAGCTGGTTTTCGAATGCTCTCCGTGAAGCTGGTATTCTTATGCTCTACAAAGTGCTGATGTTTTGTATCTGAGCCATGATATATCACACATGTTTTTTTGTTTTTTTTTGCTAGTTCTGATTGAATATATTCAGATCCTACCCAAAGCACGATTTGAGTGGTTTTCTGGATATCTCTGGATTTGGTATTTACTGAAGAGATAAGAAAAGGAAGAGGAAACGGTGAGAAAGTAGGAAAACAAGAATAAGAGAATAATAGTCGGAAACATTTGTCTTCTTGCGGCTCTTGTTCGTACTTATGCAGGCTTGTTTGTGCCTGGAACTAACTAAACAAGGGCACCTCCGGTATTATTGTGCGCATATCCCGGAGCGAAAGAGGGCCGCGATGACACCCTGCGAACGGCTAGAGTTGAATAAGGCACATCGCAGCCTTGCACAAATCACATGCAGGAAGCTGACAATGGTTTTTATTGAAATTTATTTGATTCGTTCGTTATGATTGTTTGTATTTTTTTCTTCTGTACACTCGTATCTTTTTCTTTTCACCCGTATTTTCCTCTTTTGATATTATTTCTATAATCACCATATTCTGTCTGATGTTTTTATTTAATTTATTTACAATTTATTTACAATTCACCTCATTTTCCCTTGTATGTTTTTTTTATCATCCTTTCTTTCAACTGTTGTCTTCTTCTTCTGCTAATTCATCCTTGCTAATCTTACTTGGACACATTCCGTCCCATGAAAACTTAATACTCCCTCTCGGCACGTAGCAAATGATGTTCACATCTATTTTTGTCCTTCATACTCTGCACATCCTTCACTTTTCTTTGTTTCCAAAACCTTCCTGACTCCCTGATATGCAGGCAGGCATTACGAACCATCCGACATCAAAGTCTGTAACACGCTAGAGTTGACATGCCTGTCGATCAGGGTGCATAATCCGGCAGTGCAAAAGTCAGCAAAAGCAGCTGAGGAAGACGGAGAGAATGTACGATCACAGCAAAGAACATGTGTCATGCGCATGATTGGGATTTTATTTATATCTTATTCTTCAGAAATACGAGTAATTGTAAAGCATTTCGCTGTCGTTCGCTCTTTCCTTCCGGGAGTTTGTACTCGTACATTCGGCAGGTGCTGACTGTACTCGTACGACGTTGGATATCGTGCTCCGTCCGGACCGAAACTTTATGTAAGTAATGTGTAAGTAATATGGGGCGCTATTTCTTCTACTCAAAACTTTGCCGGTTCGAGACGCCACTGGAGAAAGCGCACCGCAGACCAGACCGCAGACCGCAGACCGCAGGCCGCAAACCCCGTAGACCAGGGTAGCCGGAACATATCCCACGTCTCCCGCGCCCTTCCTTCCGCGTGCCTCCCCGCTTCAAGTCCGCCTCGCGTCCGCTTCCAGCTCCAGCCCCTTCCCCCCCAACGCTGCCTCTCACCTCGACCCCTCGACCTCACGCCTTGTCTTTCAACGCCCTGTCTTTTTTTCCCTTGTCTTTTCTTCTTTCTCCTTTCTCCCCTCCCTGCTCGCGCTCGGGCCGACGCCACCGGCTGACTGCCCCTCTTTTTTCTCGTGGCCCTCTGAAACGGT
This sequence comes from Ophiostoma montium, assembly GCA_029299015.1. NCBI lineage: Eukaryota > Fungi > Ascomycota > Sordariomycetes > Ophiostomatales > Ophiostomataceae > Ophiostoma > Ophiostoma montium. Next base: position 91,664 of record JANSMC010000014.1, read on the forward strand.
TTGACTTTGACGCATCCCAGGGGTCCCCCGTCCGGCGCAGCTTCACTCCCAGATCGTCGTCCTTTTCTGGCCTCGTCGAGGAGACCAAGACAACGTCGAGATCCTTCAAGAAAATTGAAACACAGAAAGGCATCTGCCGCTATTCCCCACCACCAGGCTAAGACATTGCACAGCCATTGGTCAGCCCGGGATCGACGCGAAGACCAGTATCAGTCCGCTCTCGCCTGGTCTTCTTTCTCTTGCTCTCATCCCCCCCCTCACTACTAATTATATTCAGCTCGACCCTGCCACCTCTGCCAACACTGCCAGCCGGAATTCTTGGTTTGCGTTTTAGTATTTACGTCTTCTTTCCCCGGTCGTCTGTTTTCTCGGAAGCTACAACCATAGAGCCTACCGGTCATCTGAGTTTTCATATACCTGCTGCTCGCTTTTATCGTATATATTCAGTCCTCCTCAAATCCAACGAGGCGCATTACCTCGTGGCATCCATACTCTCATACACTCTTTCATCCGCCCGCGCCCCTCTTCCGTCTTTCACCCTTCGTGGCAGTGTTTGTGGCCTGTGCTCTGTTCACCCGACGCACACACTCACGTTGCTTATTATATCTGGCTACCTGGCACGCACATCACGGAATACCACCGCGGCTACGAGTATTTCCAGCAAGACCGTCGAGAGCATCATACGCCCATCTGTTACAAGCACGCCCATGCCCGCGAGCCAAGCCTGATTACGTCTGCCCCTGCACCTGAAGCCACGCCCAGATCCCTTGTTACTTTTTTCATTATCTCTTATATATTTTATCCTCTTCCACCCACCCATTCTTCCACCATGCCGACCGAAGCACAAGAAGAGTTCCAGGCGTTTGTGGACAAGAACACGCGAGAGTCTGACGGAGACCGCAACATCCACCCCGAGGACCGACACGACGCTGAACTTGAGGACGCCGACCTCGACGAAGAAGACGAGCACCGTGCCGACGCCATTGACGCGACCATGCGCATGCCAGCGCAAAAGGACAGTGGCGGGGGCGCGTACAAGCTGCCGCCGGCCTCGTTTGACAATGGCCGGGCCACGGGCGTCAAGGGTGTCATTGCCGATGCGCGCGACTACGAGACGTCGCGCAAGACGTCCTTTCGGACCAAGGTGCGGCAGGCGCGCCGCAGCGTGTTTGGCATGGGCCAGCTGCTGAACGGCGGTGGCGGCGATGAAACGGCGCTGAAGAAGAGCGGCGACAACCCGTCGTCGTCGGACGAGGAAGAACTGGACGAGGACGAGGAGGAGTTTTTGGCGCAGTGGCGCGAGTCCCGCCGGCGCCAGATGGAGGAGGAGGACAACACCAACACCAACAACAGCAACAAGATCCGCACACGGAGGACGTCGCCGAGCGTGCGCATCTACGGCCGGCTCGACACGGTGGACGCGCTGGGCTATCTGGACGCCATTGAAAAGGTGGGCCGCGAGACGGTGGTGCTGGTGTATGTGCACGACGACGAGTGCCAGGTGTCGAGCGCGGTCGAGGAGGCGCTGCGGCCGCTGGTGCGTTCGTTTCCGGCGGTGCATTTCGTCAAGGTGCACTACGACGACATTGAGTTTGACAATGCGGCGGTGCCGGCGATCCTGGCGTACCGCAACCAGGGCGACTTGTTTGCCAACCTGACGGGCCTGATTCAGATGATGCCGGACGAGGAGTTTCTGACGACGGAGGCGCTGCAGGCGCTGCTGCACCAGCACGATGTTTTGTAGGGGGGTTCTCGTTTGTCTGTGCTATGCTTTTATGCTTGATGCCGCTCATAGTCTTGGCGTTTTGCGGCGTTTTCTGGTTGTTTCTGTCTGCCTCGTTTTGATTTTTGGCTACTTGTTGTTTTATGAGGGACTCGTGGAGGGGACTGAATGGTTTTCTATTTACTGAGATTTTATTTACAGAGTTTTGATGTTGATGTTTGAGATCCTTCGCACTGTTGGTCATTGATGTGGTTGTGGGCGATGCAAGACATGGAATGATCGAATACATGATACAGTCACGGTCAAAGCCATGTTCTTCTCCGGATATCGCTATGCTTGCTGTCTAGACTGTTACCCCCACCACAAAGCTAGAGGCTGAAGGGCCAAGGCCGGAGATGCTGCAGATGACGTTTTTGGACATCTCGGCCGCAAGGCCGGCACGTGATCTCTATCTACGAGTAGTGTGCCTCTTTGTGCCTCGCCCTAGCCCCTCGTATTGTACGGTACGCTAATACGAGTACTATGTGAACAAAGGACCTATGAATAGGACGCACAGTACGAGTACCGTTACGAGTACCGTTACAGAGAACCCGGTTGACGTGCAACGTACAGAGACACGATTTTAGGTGATTTTACGAACCTCACGTCTTTCTTGATACAACGACCATCTGTCGCAGAACTACGGGTATAACGACAAAAGGCACCGCCAATTGCACATCTTGCGTCATTGTTTGTGTTTACAGTGGACTATGGTCATTGTGGCTGCACACTGTCAACGGTGCTCGTACGAGTACTCGGCAGAATGGGGCAAGACAAGAGAGAAGCTTTTATCCGTCTCCAGCGGGAGCGTATTGGCACATGCTTGTCTGCCGAGACCCGTACAGTATGATCACAGTGTGATGCAAAAAAGATTGCAGTCCGAGTCCGAGTACAGTTAGAAAGTCCGTACTACAAGTACAAGTACTGAGTACGAGTACTCGTAGACGCGTGTGCGTCTTGGCAAATCCCAGCGGAAAATTCCTGCGGAATTCTACAGTCCTTCTTCCGTCTGGGCGGCACGTTTCTACGCATGTGCTTTTTCCCGATGCATGAAACGCCTTCCAACGGCGTCCCTGAATTGCACATTGTCCATCGTTGGTGGACAAAAAAACGCATCTTTGTGTATTTGTCACTTTGGCAGCACCGTACATGTGTACGCGTACTGTACAGTGCCGTTACGGTGCATACGGAGTCCTCGCAGTACTCCGCACTCCGTACTTGCTGCGACGGTGCGCTCTCGCATTTTCCATTTGGCTGTAGGTCCTCCGTTTCGTCTGCCAATGATCTTCGACTCGGAACCCCTTTCCAAATTTACTCGTACTCCGTAATCCCGTATTGACAGTCCGTTCTTCCATCTTCATTTCTTTACCGTACGAGTAGTCTTATCTTGGTGTCGAATCATGGTCTGCGAGTACTCCGTACTTCTCTCACTTTGTACATCTCCTCACACCGACTGCTCAGGTCATAGCGCCTTCTCACCTCTCAACTCACCTTGCATATGAACATCTTCATTTCTACTACAAGTACGATATTCCTCACCTTCATCCCCGCCAGCCCAAAACACATTCGAGACGTACCGTGCTCGTAATGCCTTTGGTACGAGTACTCGTAGCAAGGGCCCCACCTGCTCTTTCCACACTCCGTACTCCGTAGGTCCCTGACCCCGACGAGAAACATGCTCTACGGAGTACTCCAGTATCAATCGTCCACACGTGGTACACAAGCGCACCTTGCTCCTTCCTAGTCGCCCCTCCCCGTCCTTTGTACCTTCCCGTTTCTCTCGCTCGTCCCACGCTCTTTCCCACGGCGTACTATCGAGTCCCTCGTTCTTTCCTGCTTGTTAATTATTGCTCATTATTGCTTATTGCTTATTGCTTATTGTATTTTTTTCTTGTTATTCTTTTTTGGAATATTACCGCATTTCCTACCCCTTGCTTTCCGTCCTGTCTGTCGGATTCCACGTCAAGAGTCCAGATTCCATTCTATTCTTACATCTTCTCGTTTCACTCGATCGACCTCGCGATACCTTAATTCTCCTTGTATTCCAACCCACCCCCTTCCCCAGCCAATCCCCTCGTCCGAGCCCGCCCTTCTACTACGAGTACCGCACCGCCGCCCCCTTCGCAGACGCTAGAATCTTCGACTTCTTTTCTGGGCGCCCAGCCTCAGACTCGCAATCTCCATATCCTTTTTACCAGAAACACACGCCTCTTTTGCGCGTGCCAAGACGACAACGACATCGACAGCAACGACCAGCCCGCATATTCATTTTCATTTGTCACCGTGCCCTGTCGCTTCCCGGCGCGCTTGGCAACAGCACGATAGCACCGCATAATCGACCCATCAGATTGTTCTCTGCGATCGACATATCCATGGCGAAAGCATCGTGACCGACCGCGACCTACATTTCCCGCAACTCCCAGTCTTGGATGGCCGCCGCTGCAACTCGGGCGTAGAGCCAGAATGGACGCCCGCGACCGCGTGGTGGCGGCGTCCGTCCTCTCAGCGACGGATGCCCTAACTGCAACTACCACCACCACCACCGGTACCGCGACCCCTTCTTCCGCAAAACAAGGATGCCAGCAGGGCATCAACCTTCCCCCTGGTGGCGTCCTCTACATTCCCGGCAGTGACCCAATCACACTTACAGCCACTGCCGCATTCCGTCCGGTGTGCACTGCGGCAAGCACACCCGCCATCCTCAACTCGAACACGGCACTCTTTGGTTCCGAGACGACGACCACAAGTAGCCTGTCCACGGGCAACTCCAACATCAGTATCGGCGAAAGCGCTGCCTCGACCCCCCAGTACTCGGACTTTCGCGATCCGTTTTACGCGTCCACGTTTCCGCAATGCTACGCCCTCGCATCCACCACGGTCATCTCATATACTCTTGTCATCATGCTCCTCGTGACACCGCGGTCGTTTCTTGACGGCGGCGTGGTCGTGCTGGGCCGGCGCGGCTTCACCAACGGAGGCTCCGGCGGCAAGAGCATTGGCGGCCGGCCGTGGCTGCAAAAGGTGGCTGCCCTGACAGTAGCCATCTCGCTGACGATTGCCACGGCCGACACGTTCCGCGTGGCCGAGAACCAGTACTCGTGGGGCATCCAGAACGCAAAGGAGATGCAGGACGAGGTGCTGGGCGGCACCGAACTCAAGGTGATCCGCATCATCTCCGATACGTTTCTGTGGCTGGCCCAAGCCCAGACCCTGATCCGCCTGTTCCCGCGGCAGCGCGAAAAGGTCATTATCAAGTGGACAGCCTTTTTCCTCGTCACGCTCGACGTTATTTTCGACTGCCTCAACAGCTTTTTATACTCGTCCACCAATCACTCCTTTACCGACGCCATCCCCGCCCTCAGCTACCTCTTCCAGCTCGCGCTGGGCGTGCTCTATGCGGCATGGGTCATATACTACTCGTTTATGAAGAAGCGCTATGCGTACTACCACCCGCTCATGAAAAACATTTGTCTCGTGGCCGGCCTGTCGCTGTTGGCCATCCTGACCCCCATTGTCTTTTTCGTCCTTGATATCAGCAAGCCCGATTTCACCGGCTGGGGCGACTATGTGCTCTGGGTCGGCGCGGCGGCGGCCAGCGTGATTGTGTGGGAATGGGTTGAGCGCATCGAAGCTTTGGAGCGCGAAGAGAAAAAGGACGGCATCTTGGGGCGCGAAGTATTTGACGGCGACGAGATGCTGGATATTATGCCGTCTGACTTTTCGTGGTCCCGACGACGACGCGCCCGAAACAACGGAAAGCTGCCGAAATCGTCGGACGACGGCGAAGACGGTGATGTCGAGGGCGGTATGCCGGCGGCACCCTCTGGGACAGATTTTGCGGCTACCCAAAAATGGCCGCGCATGTCGACGCTGGCCAATCGCTACAATCTGCGGCCGTGGAAGAAGACGGCGGAGCCTGACAACAATACACAGCTGCGCGACCTGGCCAGCTCCAACAACACACACCGGATCCCCTATCGAAGGCGGGACGCCGACGACGCCACAACAGCGTCCACACCACAGCCACCGGCAGCAGCAGTCTCTGGCTCGGCAGCACGACGGCTACAGCCGCCATTATGGCCCTCCAGGCCAGCGCCGACGGCAACACCCATTAGCCGGACGGACACGGCGAGTGCCGACAGCACGGTCTACGTCATGCGGTACCACCCGGTGTCGGAGAGCGGCGTGGCGTCGACGGGGTCGGGCGGAGCGCATGCCACACAACAAGTCTACCTGTCACGCAGCAACAGCACGAGCACATCGTCCAGTGTGTCGCTGGGCCAAGAGCATCTGCCACAGGCGACGGCGTCCAACATGAGCTCCGAGGAGACATCGAGTGCACCGGCGTCGGCATCACCGCAACCACAGCCGCAAGCCACCGGACATTCCGTCTACAACCCATCGGGCGTGCGCGACGACGCCCCTAAAAAGAAGTGGCGTACCTTGACCCAGGCTCTGCCGTTCCGGCGGGGCACGTCAGACGATGATGCTGAAGCCTCACGACCCGTTGCAGATGCGCGCGACACGCACGACGAGGGTGGGCGGTGGGATCTGCGGTCGCGGCTGGAGGAGTTTGCGGCCACGCAGGCGGAAAAGCTGCGTGAACGGATCCGGCCGACCGTGGACACGACCGGGCTGCCGGTCATGGTGATCCCGGCGCCACAGCGCAGCGGAGCGATGCTCGCGCGTGTGCTTGAGGAGGAAGAGAGCGGGCGGTCTGTGCCGGCAGAGCCACATGCCCAGCATGCCCGGCATGCCCGGCATCCAGGCGATGTACAACGGACCAACAGCACGACGTCGACATCATCGCTGGCACCGTCACAGCGAGCAGCAGCCGCGCCGGATGTATGGCGTCCGGCATAGGCCCCGTTTCTTTCCTTCTGTCCTTCTTTCCCTCGGCGGTGTATATAACTGGGTTTGTTTGTTTTGTTTGTTCGCATTGACAAGGCGGTGGTGATACCCCAACATTGGGCGCTTCCTTTATTTTGGCTGTTTGTTTTCTTTCCTTTTCGCATTGCATTGCATACTCGCATATGAACGGTTTTGGATGGCACTTATGTTACCCGTGTTGTCGATCTAGCATATATTTTCCTTTTTTTTCTTGTTCATAATGGTCGACTCGGGTCATGGCGGGAACGGCGCATCTGTTTGTTATCTCTGTCGAAATAGTGCAAGATATCTGGTATTTACACTTGTTTCGTCACATGTCGGCTGAAGGATGCTATGCACAACGACGTCAACACAGGTACCGAGTTGCCGAGAATGAGGTCATGTTCTCGTAGATTTCAATTCACATCTCATCTGCATGACCGGAACCAACGGTAATCCAGACCATGCCATTCGCTGGTTCTTTCTTTCTTCTGTTTTCTGGTCATGCTTCTTTTTCTTCATCTCGCCTGACTTGGGCATTGCTCCGCGTGTCCCGAACCCGGGCGTCTGCATCAGGAAAGCAGGAAATCACAGCAAGTCAGCAAACCAAATGCTGTCAGGGTCTGTAGGGCTTATCGTGCCGGCTAGATAAGGGCGCTACGGCGGCGGCGTGCAGCGCGGCATATTTTGGGGAGTTTGGCGCTGCCGCGGAAATTAGTCATTCGGCGGCGAAGAGTGTGGGTCCCGTAAAAACCCTGTCCGTCCCCGTTGCTGTTCGCGCTCAGAGTTTGGGACGCCGGTGGTGTCTGAAGATGGCAAGAGGGAGCCGAAGGGATACTGAGTTCTATCACGAATACGCAAAGTGGGGGGCTACGAGTGCCCTACCGTGTACGGAGTACGAGTACAGAAGAGGCAGTCACGATACTCAACAGTCGTGCCTTCTTCTTTCGTCCAGTGTTCAGAGTGCCAGCCAAACAAGGCAGGAAGACACAATCGTTGGCTGCGAGTACTCCGCGTACTCGTACTACACAAACTACTCGCACGTACGAGTCTCGTGGAATTGACGTCGTTGTCTGATTCGCACTTGCCCCCAAGCGCGCCCCTATTATCCAAGCCCGCCATTTAGCGCTTTAATTCTGCCCAATAGTTTAAATAGTTTAATCCTTAATTTGGTGCTGCGCGTTGGCTGCGCTGGCGACTTTGTTTCCAATTCTTTTTTTTTTCTTAATTAAATTCTTTTTGTCCTCGTTAATAATCTCGACTTTTTCCTCTCTCCCCCCTTTCGCATGGGTCATCATCCATTACCACTCGAGTACGTCTCCTTTTTCGTACCTTGGTAGCTCCTTCTGCCCCCCCCCGACCGCAACTCCTGCTCGGCTCCTTCCAATCTGCTCCGTACTTTTTCTTTACTTCTATCTTTCCTTTCTTCCCTCTCCCCCCCCCCCCCATCTCCCGCTTCTCCTTTCAACCTCTCCCTCTTTCCCTCCTTATCTAGTCGCGCGCTTCTTCCTCCTCCTCCTCCTCCCCCTCCTCTCCTTGCCAACCGCGCAAACAGCCAAGAATTATTACGCCACCGTTCCGGCCAGCACGACTGCAAAACCCCCCAGCTGCCACTGCCCACGCACGCGGCGGCGATCCCTTTCGATCCGTCCGAGCACAAGGGGACGGAAAGAGCCAGGAGCTGACTTATAAACATACCTCGCCTCCTCACACCCTAGGAACGCTTTCCTTCAACATCTTTAGAGCAACGTCGACCTTTAGCTCGCCGAGAGAGAGAGAGCCCACCTAGCATCTATTTTTTACGTCTTCCCGATTTTATCCCCCCTTCCTCCTTCTCCTCCTCTACAACCTCCTCCACAATGGCGGCCTCTGCAAACGAGCCGTTTCCGCTGCTCAACGTCGACGGCGATGCGGCAGGACAGCGCGGCAGCACAACGGGAGCTCAGGCCAATGGCAGTGCCGTGCGGCGGCGAAAGCAGTCGGACGGTGCGGCCAGCGGCAGCGCTGATGCTAAGGTGAGTTTCCCCATTACGTCTGTTCTATTTCTTCTCTATCCTTTTCTCCCCTGCTAACCTGTCAGAAGGAATCGAAACACGTGTCGAGGCGCCGCAAGGAACGGACGCTGTTTGGCCGGGCCAAGCAGTATGCCGTGCGGCACTCGTTTGTGCTGCCGCTGATGCTGATGCTGCTGATTGTGGCAGCGTACGCCGTGTACCCGTCGGACGCGAACCCGGTCAGCCACTTTATCTTCCTGTCGTACAAGCTGCCGATCCCGGCCGACGCGGCACCCGGCACGCCGGCGCAGTACGGCAAGGGCCTGTGGGACATTGCCTTTGTGGTGTTCTACACGATTGTGCTGTCGTTTACGCGCGAGTTCATCATGCAGGAGCTGCTGCGGCCGCTGGCGCGCTACGCTGGCCTGCGCTCGCGTACCAAGCAGGCGCGGTTCATGGAGCAAATGTACACGGCCGTGTACTTTGGCGTGCTGGGCCCGGCCGGCGTGTTTGTCATGTCGCGCACGCCCGTGTGGTTCTTCAACACGCGCGGCATGTACGAGAACTCGCCGCACCACACGCACGAGGCCTACTTCAAGTTTTACTACTTGCTCGAGGCCGCATACTGGGCGCAGCAGGCCATTGTGCTCGTGCTGGGCATGGAGAAGCCGCGCAAGGACTTCAAGGAGCTCGTCGGCCACCACATTGTGTCGCTGGCGCTGATCGGCCTCAGCTACCGCTTCCACTTCACCTACATTGGCCTGGCCGTCTACATTACGCACGACATTAGCGACTTTTTCCTGGCCTGCTCCAAGTCGCTCAACTACGTCGACGGCCCGTTCATGGGCCCCTTTTACGGCCTGTTTATGTGTATCTGGATCTACTGCCGCCACTACCTCAACCTGCGCATCATCTACAGCCTTTTCACCGAGTTCAAGACGATCGGCCCCTATCAGCTTGACTGGTCTGCTGAGCAGTTTAAGTGCCCGCTTGCCTTTGTCATTACCACGTCGCTCCTGTCGTCGCTGCAGGCTCTGAACCTGTTTTGGCTCTTTTTCATCATCCGCATTGCTTACCGCTTTGTTGTGCATAACGTGGCCAAGGACGACCGCAGTGACGGCGAGGAGGAGAGCGACCTGGACGCCGATGCCGACGCCGACGATAACGACAGCAGCGCCAAGGACGCTGCCGCTCCCTCTGCGTCCGCGTCCGCACCTGCACCTGCGCTGGAGAGCGAAAAGGTGCCCGTGTCGTCCGCGGGGCCCATTGGCTCGGCCGTCGCCGTCAACGGCAAGCCCAAGCGCAACGGCGTGGCTGTGCGGTAGGGACGCCATTCCAAGCACTCTGGGTCCAGCCGTGGTTGATCGGCAATCCAGCATAGCACAGCACAGCATATTTTCTTTTGATTCGCGCCCAACGCTCCCTCGTCTTGACGTTGCGGGAGGTTTCACTCTCTTCTTTTGGCTCTCCGTCCCTACACACACACGTTGTCTTGTTCTGTTCGGGACCCGGGGAATTGCCGAGCGGCTTTTGAGAAGCAAAGCTCGGGACAGCAAAACAAAACGTCCCTCCTTCCTCACTTGCCCTTGTCGTCAGTATTGTGGGTGGCTAGGCTGTTTTCCCCCTTTTTGCCCTCTTTCTCCCTCTACTAATCGTCACCCCTATATTACCTTTTGCATAGCCTAGCCATACATGTCTTTACCCTTTTGTAATAGTCTTAATGAAAAAAATAATGTCAGAATATACATTACTCGTTGGAGTTTGGTTTTGTTGTATCACGAGGCAGTCGAATGGAAATAATATTAATAATCATCGTTAATGAATAAAACTAGCTATCATGACATTACAAATAAATCCTCCGAGGCGTTTCCTTCCGGGCCATCCCTTTTTTGTGTAACAAGAAAAACATAAACATGTCATGAGTAAAAATAAAGGCGAGGGCTGCTTGTTTGTTTGTTTGGATTTGCAACGTCGAAAGAGATGGCTACAAAATCATCGTGACAAGGCAGCAACAAAGAGCACACACACACAGAGAAGAACACTTGAAAGAACACGGTCGAATCATAAGATGGGTAGAGACGGAAAACGATAAATGAAATCATGAGACATAAAGATTGGGGTGCACCGCGACGGCGCCTCCCGACATGAGTAGCCAAGCGAAAATGTGTAAAGGAGAAACGGCAAATGAGAAAGAGGTCGAGGTTAAAGAAAAAAGGAAAGAGACAGCACCGGTCCTGCGAAGGACAGTGTGCTGCCTTTTTTTACATGCTTTGGCCTGGGTATATGAAAACAAGATGAGAAAAAAAGAGAGAGAGAGTGAGAGGATTAAAACGAAAAGACGCAGCTGAGAATGCTAGGCTCGTTTGTGCAGAGAAAAAAAAGAAAAAGAAAAAAAAAAGAAGCATGTAACAGACGCAGGTCATGAAGCGTTCCGTGAGACAGACGACAGAGATGGAAGGAAAAAAAGACCAGCACGCCAGGGCGCTAAAAACAAAACAAAAAAAACGCCCGAGGCACATAAATGCAGAGGGAGGAGGAGAAGGGAGTATTAAGAGAAGAGTGTGATGGAGAAAAGATAAAAAAAGGGGACAGGACGGCGAAGACAAAATTGCCTACAACGACCGGCGGTCCTCGTCCGAAGAATACTCGCCTCCGATGCGGCCTGGTGGTGCTGCCTTGCTGGCATCTGTGATCGTGGACGAGGCCTCGCTGGTGCAGCCGTCGGAGTTGTTGCCGTCGCCGCCGGGGGTCTGACTAGGGTTGCTGATGCGTGCTTGGCGCATGAGCTTGTTTGCGCGCGCCGTGGCATACCGCGCTGCCGATGCGGCCTGTTCGGCCTGCGACTGGCTCTCCCACATGGATGCGTACCGGCCCTTGAGGGCCAGGAGCTCGTTGTGCGTTCCCTTTTCGACAATGGTGCCCGAGTGCAGCACAATGATCTGGTCGGCGTGGGTGATTGTTGACAACCGATGCCTATTTGGTTAGTGACAAGTGACAAAACGACAGGAGAAGATATCAGACATACGCAATGATGAGGAGAGTGCGGTCCTGACCGAGACTTCCCCCACGAATCAGCTTCGCTTGAATTTGCTGCTCCGTCTCGCTGTCGAGGGCAGACGTGGCTTCGTCCAGCATGATGATCTTGGGGTTCTTCAGGATGGTGCGTGCAATGGCGACGCGCTGCTTTTCACCACCGCTCAGGCGCGTGCCACGGTCGCCGACCTTGGTATCGTAGCCGTGAGGGAACGAGAGAATCCGATCGTGTATGCTTGCAGCACGGCATGCCTCAAAGACATCTTCGTCTGTCGCGCTGGGGTTGGCGTACTTCAAGTTGTACATGACCGTCTCGTTGAATAGGATCGTGTCCTGGGGCACGACACCAATGTGGCGCCGCACGGAATCAATCGACACATCCTTGACATCGTGGCCATCAATCGAAATGGTGCCGTCCTGACAGTTGTAGTAGCGGAACATGAGCCGAAAGATAGTCGACTTTCCGCCACCAGACTCGCCAACAAACGCCGTCGTCGTGCCGGGAAAGCACTCAAACGAGAGATCATGGAGAGCGGTGCGCTCCTTGTGATAGGCAAAGTGGACATTGTCCCACTGGATATGGCCGCGGCATTCCGGCAGGGCGGGCACGTCCGGCTTGTCCACCACAGTCGGCTGGATCTTGAAAAGCTCGAGCAGGCGCTCGCCCGAGATCATGGCCTGCTGGACGGTGCGGTAGAAGGAGCCAAAGTAGTTCAACGGGCCTTGAAGCTGTCCCAGGTAGGTGATCATGACAATGTAGTCACCAATGGACCGCATGCCCTGGGTCACCTCGATGGCGGCCACCAGCAGCATGACAAGAATGCCGCACATGAAGACGAGGGCCTGGCAGATGTTCATGTTGGTGATGCCCCATGTAACCTTGGCCTCGGCCTCTTGGTACTTGCCAATGGCACTGCGGTAGCGGTTGAACTCGAATTCCTCGGCGTTGAAGTACTTGACTGTTTCGTAGCTCGTGATCGAGTCGTTCTTGACTGCTTCTTCCTCACGATCCGCATTGACCATGTCTCTGCGGAGATCGGCGCGAGTCGAGGCCATCTTGACCGTCATGTGCAGGTAGAAAACGGTAATGATGGCAGCGATTGTCGAATAAATCGCGCCAAACCGAATCAAAAAATAGACGATGGCCACCAGAAGATCGACGAGCGTGGGGAATACCTGGAAGGTGATCTGCTCAAGAAAGTTGTTGATGGAAGCTCCCTTGTTGAGAGCAGAAAGCACCTCGCCCGTGCGCTTGCCCAGGTGGAAATCCAGAGACAAGGAGTGAACGTGCTCAAAGGCGGCCGTCGTGAGAGCCCGGTACGAGTATTGCGACACAGGGATCCAAAGCAGAGCGCGGCAGGAGCCTAGCACGCCGGATTCGCCCTGCAGCATCTTGTAGAAGATGAAGAGCAAAATCTCCGTCCACGGCATGCCAGAGCCATTCTCAAAGGCGTCGGTAATGTGGCCAATCTGGTTAGGCACCAAGAAGTTCACGAACCGCTGCAGAACCAAAATCAGGAAACAGGCCAGCAGGATCAGCTTAAGCTTCGTGTTCTGTCTCGGCCACAGGTATGGGAAAAACAGCGAATAGCTCGTCAGGTACTCCCACCAGTTCTTGCGGGGAAGCTTGTGTGGGCGATAAAAGGCTGCCTCTTCGCCGTCGTTAGAGGCGTCGGCGTTTGCTGGTTCGCACGGCGCTGCATTGCCATTCGCATGCGGCTTCACCTTGGAAGGGCGGCCGGCTGCTCGGGTTGTGGTGCCGTTGGCTGAGCCATTAGCCAAGCCGTTAACAGAGCCATTGGCCGCACCGTTTGCGCCTGCGCTCTCGATGTCCCCACGAGCTCTTCGTGTTCTACCATTCAGAGTCTGAGGGGTGACCGATTCGTATGCTGAGACGTGCGTGTGGCCATTGCCAATGAGAGGTGTGGTTTCGTTGATCGTGCCGTTAGACCGTGCCGACACATGTTCCAGCTTTTCGCGCAGTCTGTTGTGCCGTGACAAAGTCATGGAAAAATGGATGCCAAGGAGCGTCACCATGAAAAAGATCCGAACTCCTCCGATAGCCATGTCGAGGTAATCCCAGTTATCGGGTCCATGAACGGTGATCCAGACATTGCGGACAATGCTTTGGAGGACTTGGTGGGTGCCGCACAGTCGAATGATGTTGGTCAGCAAGATGGCCGCCTCGAAAAGAGTGGCGACGACCCAGAAGAGAATGACGGGTTTGTTCGGTGTGCGGTCGGTATCAAGAAGGTAGATCAAGACGTAGAGATGCAGGAAGAGGCCTGAAATCAGGTACACCTAGATTAGGCAAAGGTAAGTATACGCGCGGGCTTGGTAGGTTGGGACGCATTTGCGCGCATATGCAAGGCAACCATGGAGAGACATACCGAACATTCTTCGCCACACCACCATCCAAGGTCCGACTCCAGTTTCTTCGACGCGTAATATGTATGGGCGATGACACTGGCATAGTTGGCGGCAAACGCAGCGACAACACAGCCCACCGTGTACGCGTACAAGCGCTTTGCCGTAATGCTGATTTCCCGTTTGGGTGAGAACGAGAGGGTACCGGAGTCTTGCGACCTTCGCCGCGTGGCGGGAAGTGGGCGGCCGCCCGGGCCGGTGGCGGCAGGTCGAGCGAGGTGGGAGGAGCGCTCAGCGTCGAGAATGCCATTGAGTGCAATGGAGCCGATGAACAGTACAAGCAGCAGCAATCCATACCAGAGCTCCAATTTGAAGAGAAAAAACTCCGGCCAGGACTTGGCTATTGAGGAAAGCTTGAATGCCATGATGAAGTCGGCGAAAAGACGAAGCGAGGGGAGATGGCAACGAGCTGACAATCACTGTCAATCTCTTGGACCTGAAGAGGGAACGAGTCAGCAGGTTGGCGCATGCATGTGGTGGGCGGTTTTGTCCGAGGGCGAAAAAAAGAAGAAAGGGGCAGGATGCGATGCGGTGCGGGCGAGTTGCTGTCTAACCTCGCCCAGCGGAACCTCGTCGTCTAGACGAGGGTGCTTCCGGGATTCAAGAGAGAGTCGAAGAGGATGACGAACAGGGCATTGTAAGACTGCCGCAGAGAAGAGGCAGGGAGCAGATGCGAGGTGGTGGTGATGGGGAGACGCGAGGGAGGAGAGAGAGGCAGAAGAAGGTTTAGCCAGATGGCGCTGGCGTTAACGAGCGGCAGTTGTGCAAAGCGGGAAAGTGGTACTGAAGAAAAAAAGGAAAGGCGGCAAGCACTTTTAAGGTATGTTCATGTCTCTTTTGGCAACAAACGTGTCTTTCTTGGTTCCAGGAACGGAAAATGGTGGGACGACACCTAGGCGCGAACGACAAAGTTAGCAAACAAAAGGACAAGTCAGGACTCGGTCGACCGAGAGAGGCCTCGAGTTCTCGCCATCTCCGTGTAGGTCGATTGGTGGGGCATGTGACAGGATGGCAGTGGCAAAACCCACTTTGCTTGAAAAGACCTTGTCTAGGCCTAGCTAGTCGTGTATAAATAATCGTTAAATTATTCTAATAAAAGCAGTAGGCGGAGAGCCAGAGACCCTTTGCGAATGGTCTTTGGGCTATTGGAAGGCAGTTAGCGCAAGCGGAACGGCGAGGTGCTTGGCTGAGGACAGGGGCCGGTGTAGGTCACTGATGACGATGATAGCTTCGAGGCATGGCAGTCTAACGTGCCGGAAGCCAGCATGGCAAAGAATGGGGAAAGGAAGCGGCGAAGGGCAACGGTGGCGGGCCAGGGCTCCACGGGGGAAGAAAACGGGGACGGTGGGCAGAGAGAAACAGCGAGAAGGCGGAAAGACAAGGAAAG
Source organism: Ophiostoma montium (assembly GCA_029299015.1). Classification (NCBI taxonomy): domain Eukaryota; kingdom Fungi; phylum Ascomycota; class Sordariomycetes; order Ophiostomatales; family Ophiostomataceae; genus Ophiostoma; species Ophiostoma montium. The sequence goes on from JANSMC010000014.1 coordinate 107,136, forward strand.
ACAAGGGAAGACAAGGGAAGACAAGGGAAGACATGGGAAGACAAGGAAAGACAAGGGAAGAGACGAGGTAGAAGCAAATATGGCACTTTGCGCGACAGCAGGGTATCTGGGCCAGTTGTAGACGTCCCAGGAGCTTCTGGCAGCCATGGTCGTACTTGTAGAGCACATGATCACAACACAACAAAAGAGGCAAGGCAAACTCACAAATGGGCCAGGAAGAGGGGCAAGTTGGGCACCCGAAATAGCAACGAGGTTAGGACTCGGAATGCGGCGAAGGTTGTGTCGTGAGAGCTAGGAGGATGGCGAGTCGAGCTGCAGAGGTACGAGAGTAGGTAAAATGGAGACAGCAAGCTGCACGCGTGTGCTTTTTAGACGGAGTAGCAATGAAGCTATTTCCGGATGAGAGAAACGGCGGGCGGCAAGATCGTGACGAGAAAGTGGGAAACAAAGTGAGCAAGGAGTGGGAAAAAGAAGCGGCGGGAGAGAAAAGGGGAAAGAGGAAGGAACGGAACGAGGGAAGAGGAAGAAGTGAGTGAAAAGGGAAAGAGGAAAGAAGATGAAAGAGCGAGCAGAGGTGCGCTTGCAGGTAAGATACGGTGAGCAGGAAGGAGCGAAGCGGCTTGAAAAACAAAAACCAGCAAGAAGAGAAAACTCAGGGGGAAGGAGCGACCAACTAATAAGAAAAAACACGGGAGAGAAGGAAAGAGCTTCAGACGAAAAGCCGGCGAGTCTGCGAGTCGTCTGAGGCGCGGCAAGCAGATGCACAAGTGATTCTGGGCCATGTTGGTCGATGCTGTAAGTTGGATTTAGCTGTTTAATGCCGATTTAATGTCGGCCATTTATTCGTATATTCTTTATCGGTTCCTTCCTTCTCGTGCTTTTATCCGCCTAATGATCAAATACAAAGTACTCTTGTATTCTTTCGTAGTAGTTTTTTCTGTTCATCACACAAGGTGCCACCAACAAATACATACTGACCGGCCACCAGCAGATGTACGAGTACTCCATACTTTGTATGTAACACAATAATACCGCCTCCAGGATGTTTGCATCATCAATAAGAGCCAGCCGTATTTAGTAAACGATAAACTCTGCAAACATCAAAGGGGTTGGAAACTATTACGAGCAGGAACACAAAAAAGTCGATTAAGTACACGAGCATTATTTAGAATACGATAAATAATATAAAATAAATAAATAAAATCAGGAATAGCCTAGCACCCAAGATGGAAGGCACGAATCACAACGTCCAGAAAGCCCAAGTCAGTGACAGTGGCTTGTTCCGTTCCATCAAGACCATCCATCGCGGCTGCTATATGGCCTGGAACGGCCTGGACAAGTTATCCAATCACACGCTACGGAGGCGGTCGAGTCTTTATTTTACTTTTTATTTTTTTACCACGCACTTGCGATCGCAACACCACGACATTGTCTGCGGCCATTTATTCGACTGCAGGTCGGACCGCAGCACATTGGATGAGCAAGTGGTCAGCAGACATGGACACATGCGAGTTGGACGCAAGGTATGCCCCAAAGAGTGGGGTGCGTGGGAGAGTGCTTGCCTAGGAGGAAGGTGCGCGCGGGAGACGGTGACGGAATTCGAGGGATCAAAGGGGCGGTGGAAGGTGGAGTGGAAGGTGAAGAAGCTGCAGGAAAGGGAAAGAGCGACCGGAGATGCGGGCGTGACCGGAGGACGCGACAAGCAAGCCCAGGCCCAACCGTGCAAACGGCATGCATTGTCTCAAGCTTCGACTAGTAGTCGATACCGAGAAACAGGTCGGTGATGTCGTCGACGTCGCAGCAGCGCACAGTACTTATGATATAAGCCACGCATTCTTGCGTACGGAGTACTCGTATGCTTCCATTTGCCGGATCAAGCTTTCCTTGCGTCGCAGTACGTTTGCTCCTTCCGTCCACTCTTCTTTTTTCCCACCAACAGCTCCTTCTTTTTCTCGCTCGTATTCCCTCGCTCCTTCCCTCTTCGCTCGCCGTTCACGAGTACGAGTCCCCCCCGCCACAACAGTATCCTGCCTGCCTCCACATCACATCGTATCTTCTTCTTCTTCTTCTTCTTCTTCTTCTTCTTCTTCTTCTCCTTCTTCTTTTTCTCCTTCTTCTTTGCTCGAGGCTGCCAGTCTTCTCTGCCTCGTCTGGTCTCCTCACCTGGTCTCCTCATCACTGCCTGTGCCGCCGGCAGCACCTGCCCCATCCGGCCACGTTTTTTGTCGCTTCTGCAGGCGAGCACAACTATGCTTCTTTCTTTCTTCTACCTGCGGAGTGCTTCCGCAGGTGCTGGGACTGAGACGTCGGAACCAAGATCAACCAAGACAATGTCTGCATGTTGAGCGTGCACCACAGCTGCGGCCGGGGTATCTGGTCCGCGCCCATGTCCCCTGATGCGCTGCAACTTGGCTGTTGGCTGTTTTGCACATTGCACACGGCGAGCTGGTCACGCCCGGCCTGCACGTCGAATGCCCGCGGCCGTGAATACGAAGTTACGCGCTCCGGCCAGCGTGATGACAGCAGATGGGATGCACGACAACTGGGCGACACAGCACAAAACCGCCCTTGACTGACGGCTCCCAGCTTCCGCGCTGTGCGATAAAGGCGGCTTTCGCCAGTGTCGTTCCAACAGACGACGACTCTGACGTGCAAGGCCCGTTGGCTTGCCGGCGAGTCCACCGCTAGCCCCTCCTCCACACCTCCCTGCCTACCCCCGCGGTCCCAACCCAGCCAAACGGGATGCATCCTGCCTTTCGAAGTGGACTCTAGCCGCATGAGCACCGCCGAGTGCACTCTGTGATGTAATCAAGTCACCCCCTGCAATTTGGCGCAGTGACAAAGCGGTGAGCCAAGTACCGCTGCTGCTTGACCGTGTGGAAAGGGACCTTGGCCGCGGAGCGTGGCAGGCTAGCACGGCATCCGAGCGGTGCACTACTCCGTACGCGGACGAGTCACCGTGACTAGACTTGAGTTGACATCGTCCGCATCGCTCGCATTGCCCGCATCGCTCCTCCTCAGCAAAATTTACAGCGGCCAGATTGCATGCATTCTCTGGCAACCGTCCCAGCAAAACGGACAGCCACGATCGAGTCCCAGCAGCGGGCAGTGTCGCAGAAGCAGAGACAAAAGTCCACTCTGGTGGAGACGGGAGTGGGAACAAAAGCTCACCAAGGCCGAGCTAAAAGCCTTCCGGCAGCGTGCCGTCGTCGGTTGGTCTAGTCCATAGCTTCCTTCCGGGCCTTGCCTCGCTCTCCCGAAGTCTTGATCGTCTCGTTGTACTTTGTACGGTACGGAGTACATGCTGCAGTCTGTTTTCTGTTGTCTGTTTTCTTATTTCTGTTCACCCTCTTTGACCAACAGTCGCCCACAAGGTGCAGGGGTCTTGGCACGGCATTCCTCCTGAGTTTTTTTTCCCCTCCTATATTCCCTGTCATATCTGTCACTCTTGTTATCTCTCTCGCGAGCGTGTTTTTCTGTGTGTGCGGTCATGTTGCAGTGCCCTCTGCTTCCCTTTTTTTCCTCCCCCCCCTTTCTTGTGCTTTTCCCGTCTCCCACTGCGTTGGCTATTGTCCACTCACCTTCCCGTTCCGTCGGCACCTGACGACTCGAATCTGCACTAGAAATTTAAAGCAACGACTCACCGCACATACGATCCTGCTCAGCTCCCCTCGCTCCCCGTCGTCATCCCTGCCTGACTGAGAGACCGCCCCATGCGTATGGGGTACGAGTACGAATACTCGTACTTTGCCACTGCAATGCCGCCTGACTTTCCGACGACATTGTCTGGCGATGTGGCGATGTGCATGGCCGTTACGCCATATGTGCCGCCGACTTGTCGCGTGCACAGCCGCCTTGTCGCTCACCGTACCCTAGTGCATCCGCCATGTACCGTTGTGTGCGCACCAGTGCCACCGAGTGCATACAGTGCTACCATGTGTGCAGCCATTGCATGCCCACCGCGTGTCTCGTCCTTGCTGCCACCGACAGCCCACTGCGCCGACTTCCGTGGGCGGTGGCAAGGCATCAACCCCGCTGCACCTGATGATGCGCCACGGCCAATGGCCTTGACCGAGGTACCGATAAGAACACAGTACGCAATGCACAGCATTCGAGCGAGCCTGGATGCGCAAAGAAGTCGTGGCAAGCCACAGCAACCGGTGAGCTGCCGGCTCTCGCAACTGCGATGCAACCGCACCTTTACGAGTACTCGTATGCGCTGGTGTTTCTAGATTCCAGTCTTTCTCTTTCTCCCTCTCTCTCTCTCTCTCTCTGTCTGTCTGTCACCTTGTCGCCTGATCGGTGACACCGCGCAAGGCCTTCCTCAGGCTGCAAAAAAAAAGAGGATGACGAGATAGCATAGTCGCGGCCCAATGGCCGACCGACGATCCGCCGTGCGTTGGTTGCACTGCATGCTGGCTCTGCCCGGCCAGCCTCTTGCCTGGCTGACATGCTGCTACGGAGTACGGAGTACTCGTGCTCACTTGAGGCCTGTAGTCAATCACATCGTGTCACATGTGTAGGAAGACGGCTGCATATGCCGCATGCGCAAGGCCTTTTGTCCAAAGAGGAAGCTGGCCGTTTCTGTGTGCGTTCCGCATTCCTTGCTGGGACCAGCGGTGAGGTCACATGTAGGCAAAGGGATCCTCGAGGGTCGACCATTGGCCACTTTCTGTCGCCAGTCTCTTCCGCCCTGTTCACGGCTACTGCCAACGCATACGCCGAGCGGCTATGGGGACTGCGAGCTGAGGGTGCGGTGCGAGAAATGGTGGGGGAGGCACAGACTCGCATCAGGTGAGAGCCAAAAAGGCTGTCGAGGAGTCTGCTGGGCAGCAACGAGTGAGGTGTTTTCTGCATACGAGCAGAGTACGAGTGTACGTACGCTCTTGCCTGCTGGTGGTGGCCTCGGGTACGTATGCAGATGTCGTATTTGATGTTGTTTGTTTTTTCTTCGTTTTTTTCTTCATTTTTCTTCATTTTTCTTTTCTTATTTTTCTCTCACTTTTCTCACCGTTCTACTTTTTTCTCATATTCTTCCTTTGTCGGCTAACGATCTGCCCTGCTGTTGCCGCACAAGCTAGAGTGCTATTATGTCACATTGTGGTGCACCGTTACACATCCGTCTCCCATTGGGCACATTTCGTACTGGTGCCCGCCGTGCTGACTGCATATCCCGTATATTGTCCCGTTAACGACCCGCCCATTCATGAACCCTGCTTGGATCGTACCTCTTCACTACCAGCACACATATGGAGTACCCGTACTTCGTACCTACCCAACACGCCGTTGGTGACGTAACGCACATCGCCGGCATGTGCTGGGCTGCCTGGCATCATTTAACCTCTTATCTCTGCACCGCCCGCCTAAAATGCAATATACGAGCATTGTAGCGAGCAACCCCCCCTCCCTGTATTGTTCCGTCTCGTCCCTGTTCGGCCCATGCTCGAGCCCCTCCTTGTCCGGGGTCTGTGATGTTCTTCTGAAAATGAACACACAAGGTAGCATTGGCGACCGGTCAAGGTGCTCCTCATTTCACTCTGCTTCCCATTGCTCTTCCCGTGCCGCGTCTATTTTTTTCATCACCTTGGCCTTGGCTACTCGTAAACAATTATGCGACCTCTCGCTTTGTGGCGGCCGGTATTATCCATGTCTGATTTGTTATTATCCCGTAGTTTCTCCGGGTTCTGACAGTGTCGGCATCACAAATCCGAGGTTTATTTTCGCTCTGGCCGGATAAATAAAACAAAACAGAGCAGAAAACAAAACAGAGCAGAAAACAAAACAGAGCAGAATAAAATAAAAATATAACTGAACAAGATTATCAGAACGGTCACACACTTTCCAACATCCTCGGCAGGGCCTAGATGTGTCCTACATGGCACGAGGAGAGCTTGATTAAGCAGTGCTCTTCTGTATTGATACTTGTACCAGGGGTCAAAGGGGGACGGTCCGACGCGGGCTTAGCAGCCATCAAGTCCAAACGTCATCTTCCCAAGGTGCTGATCTTGGTTGACTAAGTACCTTGTCCATACAGTAGAAATGACAAGGCTGTGATGCAGATATGAATTCAAAGATGAGAGCGAACTTCGTCCTCCAGCAAGTCTCGTAATGCTATCATATTCTCATCAGTATTCTGTCATAACCCGACTATAAAGCCCCGAATGAGACCAGACTATAAGCCGAGAATAAACAAGAGTACTCATAAACAACTAAGACTATATAAAAACCTCGACTATCGCCACATGAGATCACTTGAGACAGCCAACGGCTAGAGCAGGCTGCACACCTTCTCGTCACGCCCTGCCCTGCAGTGTATCCTACGACAACAGACCCCCCACGCTTATCTGGTGCGTCCAGAAAATATATCCAGTAGACAACAAGCCGTCATACAAAAGCGACAGCCAGGCCATAGTATGCGCATGGGCCACCGACAACCGGTCTTGTGTCACTCGAGCACCTGTGCCCCTCTTTCCCCGTCTTCTCTCCGTGCTGTCTCGATCGTTATTATTCGCCTTTTTTTTCTTTCTTCCACACCATCAACGGTGATTGTACGGTTGTACCGCACGGATCTGACGATGAATCAAGATGGGCCAAGAAAAGCAACAAACGACGGGGACTGGCCCTCTCTGTTTCCGTCCAATCGCATAGCTCACGCCCATTGTAAGACTATTCGACTATTCGTAGGCCTGCTCCGGACAACACCGCTTGGTGGACTCAGTACACTGTACAAGAAAGCGGCATCTGCCGCGCCGGGGCTGGCATATCCGCGTCGGTGAGGGCAGGGCCCTGTCTATGGAGTACTCGTACTCATAAGCAGCATGCTCTGTCTTGTCAAGTTGGCCCGTGACCTCTCACACCCAATGGTCGTCTCGTGACACAGCGTATACGATGATCTTTGATTCAGTTAACCCCCCCCCCCCCCCCCCCGTCTGGAGATGATCTGTGCATCTCACGAGAATCGAGGCTCATGGTAGTGAAAAGTGTCTTGCATGAGAGGGCGCCGTACGTAACGACACGCTCCCGGGGTGACTCGGGGTATATCTCGCGAAATTTATTACCTTACCAAGAGACTCACCTCGTGATATCGCCCCCCTTCCCCCTCATGATCACGTCCAGGCTCGATGGCCTGCCCAATCGTATTCTGACTGTGGCTCAATTCATACGGACGTTGGCAGGATGCGTGTGTGCGGAGTATGTGATTGTGAGTGTGTGTGCAAGACAACGGGCCTTGGCCGGGCCGGGCATCTGGCCGCGCCCCGGTACGACAGACCAGAGCACTAGCACTACTCGTATGCTAATGCCAATATAAACATGCCAGGGTCTTTCTCTCTTCAGCGCTGGGCCTTGGCGTTGATTGCATTGACGAGACGGGCCCATGCCCTGTCATTGCTGCTGCTGTCCTTGCATGGTGATTATCTATCAATGCTGCACGGTTTCTTTTATATTGTGCCGTTCTCACAGGGCTCCTGTACGGAGCAGGCGACGTGCATGGCGTTGTATGCACGTTGGCTTTGGCCTCTCCCAGCTGTTGATTGTGATCTACTGGTTAGATATTAATATTGACCTTCTTGGAGATCATTGGCTCCCCGTACCTTCCCGTGTAGATCCCGTTAATCTACACTCCCGTGTGCTCGGCCACGACAAGCCGGCACCCGCCTCGGACCCGTGTGTTCTTATCTTTGCCTCCTCCGTACTCTTCGCACTCTGTGTACTCTGTAGTCTGTGGAAAGATGCTTCCGATGCCTTTCAACATGACAGGCATATATTCGCTTACACCGTTGGCCTCGTGTAACAGCTACCCGGGTACATAGCACCCCTCGTAACCAGACATGGGATCGAGTTGTGACGTCGGTCGGTCGGGGGGGGTGGCCATCTCCTATGCCAAGAGATGAAACGTGTCCGACAGACGGACCAGAGCAGCGACACAAAAGCACTGTGTGCTCCTAACCACATCCACTTGCTGGCATATGTTTTGCATGAATGACAGCTTCACCGACAGACAACGACAACGTTGAGGGGGGGGGGGAGATCTATCTCGCCATTGTTCGCGTGCTACACAAAATCGGGACAAGGAAATGGAGAAATGGGGTCACGGCATGGCAGATGCTGCGGTGCACGGCATTGTCCTCTGCGTGCGTGTGTGTGTGTGTGAGTACTCCGTATACTTGTTAATGCAAATACGGGTGCCACGGGACATGTTGTGTCACGACGTGGCTTGCATTGGTCAACCCGCATCACGCGCGTACCCTGTTTGGAGTAAACGAGATGGGAGTACTCGTAAACGAGGAAAAAAGTGTCAAAGCCACGTCGACGCAGATTTTCCAGTCCCAGCAACACCCCTGGTTAATATACAAAGCAATGCTCTGCAATGGCCTGCAATGCAGGCTCTGTAAAGTGCAGCTGGTAGCCGTCGTGTTCTGCCCAGGGTGACCTCGAAAAGGAAGGTTCAAGAGAGCGCGGGTGCGACAGGGGAGGTTTTGCCGAGGGCAGCTGAGAGCGGCCGGTAGACGATACCCGGATCGTCAAAATCAGTATGATGGACATGGGAAGACAGATGAGCCATCTTGAACAAGCCAAGATACTTCACTGACAGTGGTGCCATCCCTAAGGCTTGCCCGCAAAGTGCTTTGGTATGCAGGGACGAGATGACCACGACGTGTCGAAGACGACAATCTAGGTAATGGCCACAACGTTGCTTCACGCAGTTACGATGCACTGACCACCACACAGCCCGTTCACTATGGTCTTGACGGACGCGGCACGGCCTCGGAGTAGGCGTCTCCGTGTCGGTGACCGCAGCGTCGGACCGGTCATTGACAAAGCCGAAGGAACATAGAGCCTCCCAGCCTCGACTCTTCTTTGGTGCCGGTGCTAAAAATAAACAGACACGTCGTTAAAGTGCAGACCGGTACCAAGAAACAATCAAATCTGGCTGCCTCCTAGCAATGCGGGTGGGCAAGGAGCAATATTGATTCGACTGCCGATAGATCAAGCCTTGTTGTCCAGATAGGGGACCAGCTAGCTCATCGCAGCGGCATGTCGGCCACGACTCGACCACGACTTGGAGCCTTGGCTCCTAGTTCCTAGCCTATCGCTCCATCGCGTCACTCCTCATGATGTCCGAGGTACGGAGTACTCGAGCTGAGATGAGGGAAATACGGAGGAGCAGACGGCCTGCAGGCAATCTCAAAAGCTATTTCATGCCCAACGGAATGAGGCTGAGCAGCCGTGCATCTGCATAGAAAGCTGCAGCCAAGGCGATAGTGGGCGGGCCCGTCTTTGTCTGTTCGTCCCGTTTCCAGTCATGGCATCTAGCTCATGTTGGGAATGCCACATTGCCCTCAGCCTTGCTGGAACAAAGCATCAAAACTCCAGAGTCGGGGAGGAGAGAAGGAATCAAAGTAAGAAAGGATTGATGGGTAGGGCATGCCATCTTGTGTTTTTTTTTGGGAACCGACCATGCAGCTATGCATACAATTGCCATGCAGACACGCACGTACTGTACTCTGTATGAGCACTCGTACGTGACTGCCGCCATCCTTCGCCTCTCATCACCCGGATTCGAGCTGCAGCTCTGCGATGGAACGCTATTCCAGACCCAAGGAAGCCTGCTGCTATAAATAGCGACGGCGGTGGCAAGAAAGAGACGAAACATGGGGCGAAAGCATGAAAGCAGATGAAAGAGGTGAAGGGATCAAGAGAGTGATATGGGGAACAAAGACGAAAGAGTCGGTGAAGTAAATAAAGGTCGAGAGAGAAGAGGTGCAAAAGGCCGACAATGTCGACCCGAAGGATAAGCTGATACGAGAAAAGTGAGCGATGCAGGTAGAAAGGGCAGGAGCAACCGGCCTCGAGTACTCGTACTTCTTACGGCATCTCCGTTTCACTACGGAGTAGGTACGGAGTAAGCATGTCTCGCGATACCCGGCGAGGCTCTTTGGCCTGCTGGGCTGAAAGCTGTCAGCAGTAAAAAGTACTGCGCTACGGTTAGCGCACTTCAACGGTCCTTGCAGGGCGTAACGACCCCGCAGGTGCTCCGCTATCAAAACCGTCCCATTTCCGCCGTGCTTGCCTCTTAATACGAGACGAGACTCGTGCTCTGACCATCGCACCTTCCAGCTAGGACATGATTCGTATATATTGGGCCTTCGTACGAGTACTCCGTAAGACCACGTCTACGGAGTAGCAATTTCCTGATTGGGAGAGCAGTACCTCTCACACTACGAGTATGTACTCGTACGCATACCGAGTACAGATGCGGCAAGTGCTAGCCCCCGGCATCTTATGTCCAAACTAGAAGGAGCAATCAGCAGCACAGCCCCTCTGGCGGGGACGTTGCAGATGAAGGGCAAGCAAGAGGAAAAAAACCATAGTCTCACTACCCCGTACGAGCAATCGCGAGTACGGAGCACCGGTACTGTTACAGCTCGACTCGGATAAACCCTCATTTTGTCGAGTCTTACTCCCGCTATATCCCAATGTCAGCTTTGTACGCCACACCAGTGCTCGTCAGCTGAGTTACTCATAATTGAAAGACGACCTCACAATCGGCAAGAGCATTCGCCAGCCTCCGAACAACGGGCAGGAGCAACCAGCAGCACGACCTCCTGAACCGGCAAAGAAGAAGGAGCAACCCGGCGCCTGCTGCACCGCACCCGCATACGAGTAAGCTCAGCAGGCCATTGCAGACACAGCCCTGCGGCGCCCGCCCCATCCGACCTTCCAACAACAATCCGCGTTTTCGTGGCTTCATTTTGTTTTGTCGTTTCGTTGGCCTTGACCCTCTTGCCCCTCCCCCTTCCCTTGCAACGCGCGAGCCGTGCCTCACATTGCATTATTCTCTTTCTCGCGCGCCTATCGTACTACCAGTCCCGAGTGGTCGTACCGTCTGTGCCCGGTTTCTATTTCGGGATCCTAGCCATTCCCATTCATCCTATCCTTTTGCTGCTCTGCGTGGCGGATTCCTTTTGCTCAGCTCCAACCGCCAGGCCAGTTCCGACAAAAGTACCAGATCCTAATCCCCGGGTCAGCCAGTTGCTGTTACTCGTAGCATCGTCGCTCTCGGCACTCTAGCTACCAGCGGGTTTGGCTCTGGCTTCAGGCTCCTCGACTTTGCTTCCTGTCCTAGGATTCTCATCAGATCGTGCTTCCTCGCGCTACTCGTACTACCAAACCAGTTTCGCTCTTGTTGATCCCTTCCTCTCCCCGCCCTACCGTGGCTTTCACCTCGCATCCCTCATTTATTCCTCCTCCTTCTCTTTCCACTTTGTCATTGATTCTACCCGCCGTCCCAGGCGTTCCCCCTTCTCCCCCTTGATTTTCCATCTGCTTGGTTCTTTGCCAGTCTATCCCTGGCCTGTTCAGCGCTTGCCATTGTGCTGCTTTCCAGCCGTCGCTGACCTGGCAGGTTACTTTTCACACCCCCTCCCCCTCGCCCTACTCCCAAACCAGAAAAACACACCCCTCCTTTTCCATCCGCAGCCATTGTCCGCTCCCGGCCTGGCCTCTACATAATAATGCCGTCCTTTCTCTCCGGCAGACATCGCTCTCCGAATCAGCAGCAGCAACAGCAGCAACAACAGCTACAGCAGCCACCGTCGTCGCAACAGCAGTCGTCGCCTTCATTCGGTGACCTGCCTGACACTGCCCAAGACTCTGGCCCTTCCTCGGGTATGTTACTGCTGCTCCCGAGCTGATATAGCTCGAGTCCACCTTTTTCTATCGTCGTCGATTCACGCCGTGTGACGATCCTATTTTTTCGTCTAACTCGAATAGCCTCAGCTTACTCAAACGCCGACTTGCAAGCCTTTGACCATCCTCAACTCCAACGGCAACACACTTTGCAAAGTCTCGATGACCATCAGTTTCCGTCACAGCAGCAACTACAGCAGCAACAGCAGCAACAGCAGCAACAGCAGCAACAGCAGCAACAGCAGCAACAGCAGCAACAGCAGCAGCAGCGTCTCCCGAAGCAACAGTTCCAGTCTCTGGCGCCGGACCTGAATAAATCCTTGAGCTCCAACATTCCCTCCAACCTGGCCTCCAGCAGCGACAACGCCTTTGACAGCCGCCCCCCTCGTCTTGTGACGCGACGGTCAGACTTGGAGTACCAAGACCACGTCGCACGGTCCCAGTCACAGAGGTACCCCCCGGGGGCTCATATGCTAGGCCACCAACACTACGCATCGCTGTCACTTGGAGCCGCTTCGGTCGACGACCTCTCCCGCTCCCAGCTACCATCTACCCCCGAGCTACAGCAGTCCGCAGCACAACTGCAGCAACCACCACAGCAGCCGCCCGCACACGAAAAGACCCGGACCACTCGCAAGTTACTTAAGAGCTTACTTGGCGGTGGCTCCAGTTCTAGCCGTGCAGCAGCCGCAGCCGCAGCCGCACCCGAACCACCAAACAACCGCCCCAGCCAGCAGCAATCGCCGCCGCAACCTGCGTCCCAAAACCCCCACAACAACAAGATCGGCATCATTCGCCACCCTTCCAAACGGCTCAGCCAGCAGAAACCACCCCCCGGTTTGCGTACTGGGCCATCACAAGTCTCGGTCATAGAACCCTCTACCGACTGGCCCCTGCAGCAACAGCAACAGCAACAGCAGCAGCAGCAGCAGCAGTGCATTGGTGCTGACTCTGGAGGCAATTTGCCCGGCACGCAGCACTCGCCACTTCAAGGAATCGGCGAACGCGCCGTCGACGTTCCCGGGGGCTATCCCTCGGACAACGACCAGCCGCCACCTGGGATTCGGCGGGTGCGCACGGGCGACATCGACCACGACTCGTTGTCGTACGGGGCTGAGGACATTGCGCGACTCAGCAACAACAGCCTGGTCCAGAATCCGCAGCAGGGATCCTACAGCCAGCAGCCCGCAGCTTCGTCTCCGACAACATACTTTGACCCGTCGCAACCGCAACAGCAGCAGCAGCAGCAGCAGTACCCCGCTCTGCAGTATCAACAACCATCACCGCACGCTAACAACCCCCACCACGCCTTCATTGGCCATCTCAGCAACGCAGGTGTTCAGCAGCAACAGCAGCCTGGCCTCTTGCACCAGCAACAGCAGAACCCCGAGACGCTTTCGCAGGTGTCACGCGAGTCTGCATATACGGACACCGACCAGCTTGCGACCTCCAGCGCCGAGGACGCCTTGTCATTTCAGGACTTTCATCGCGAAGGCCAACAACAGCTTCAAAATCAACATCTACACCAAGCCCCACAGTCGCAGCAGCCACTGCAGGACCACGCTTTCACGGATCCCACCCAACAGCACCCGGAGCAAGACCAGCAACAGACAATGGCTCCCCAGCCAGGTGCCCCGCCGCCTAGTCGCCGGCCACAGGACGCTAGCGATAAGCCCGGCCAGCTGTCGACCCCATACCGCAACAGTGCAGCTGCAGGTGGCGCGTCTGGAAGCCTGCCTTTAAACACCAGCGGCAGCAGTGCTGGCCCCAACTCGGGCCAATACCGGGGTACGGAACAGCGGCAATTTGACGCTGCCGCCGAGGGCCGCAACAGCCCTCAGCCTGCACCAGCCGACCAGGCATCGCAAGAAAGCGAGAAGCAGCTGTTTAAAGACCTTGGTACGTTTCTACACGGCAAGATTCTGTTTGTGTACTGTCTGAACTAACACGCCTGCCCACAGCTGCGAAATACAAGCACGTCAAGCGGCTCTATTTCGAATCCGAAAACAAAACAAACGTGCTGACAGCGCAAATTGAGCATCTGCAGAATGCCATTGCCAACCAGCGCATGTCGCAGTCGCGGACGGTTCTCGACGACAGCGAGTACCTGACGCGTTTCGGCCGACTCAACGGCGCCATCAACAACCTGTCCTTTAACGTTCGCAAGGACTGGAAGGAGTTGCCGACGTGGATCGAGCCGTACATGAGCGCCGACGCCGTGCAGACAGGAAAGCAGGAGATGACGGCGGCGGGCCGTGCCGTCATCAGCATGTGGGTCATGGAACGCATCTTTAACAGCTGCTTCCACCCCGGCATCGACCCGGACCTGAGCATGCACCTGAAGGAGATTGAGCACAACATCCGGAAGGCGTCGCTGCGGCTCAACAGCCAAGAAGAGCACGACACGCTGACGAGCAAAATTGTCAACTGGCGCATGACGACGCTCGATGGCCTGCAGCCGATCCTCAACAGCTCCAAGAGCACCGACAACCGGACCAAGCTGACCAGCCAGCTGAGCGAGGAGTTGACGGACTATCTAAACCGACATTTCAACGACCCCAAACCTGTCGGTGTCGATGGCAGTGCGAGCTTGATTGTCGAGCTGGCTGTCGGCATTGCCGGTAACCTTCCCATGGAAAGCCGCGATGTCGCCATTGCTCTGCCCATGCCGCTCGACAACATTATACCGCACCTGATGGAGGTGGAAAAGTCGGGCTTGCCGTCACTCGACTCACGACCTGCCGATGACGGCGGCGACCCCGATACAAACGAGGGCGACCCTGACGACGAGTCTGGCAAGAGAAGCGGTACGTTTCGATGCGTATGCAATTATTATCAAGGCTTGGAACAACTACTGACCGACTGCAGCAAATTCATCCAATGACATGCCCAAGGTGCGCTTTGCGGCATTCTTTTCCGTTGAGGTGCGCGGCCGCCAGGTGCTTTCGAAAGCGCCAGTGTTTACGCTGTAAAGGGTAGCCCTTGCTCGTATTTTTTTCAGTTCTGGTGCGAGGTGGACAGCACTCTTGATTTTCGTATGCCCTTGTTTCTTTTGCTTGGATCACGCCATGAATTAGATAAGGATTGGCAGGCTTTATGACCAGATCTGTCTTGATTATGTCAGATTAACGTACTCCGTACGGACTTTCCGATTTAAACGTCTAAATTAGTTTGTCGCGTTAAGCTCACGTGACTACGCGCAGCTGATCGCCACCAAGATATTCATCAGGCGCCCGCAATCTCGCACCCGCAGTCCAATTTGTCTATTCTTAAGCAAAGCCGACATTTGCGATGCCTCCTCCATCACTACCAGGCCCGCCGCCCAGACGGCGCCGAAAGGGCGCCCAGCAAACGATTGAAGATGTTTTATGTGCGTTTGGCCTTGCGCTGCTGGTGGCGACACCTGCTAACTGTTGCAGATCGGGCAAAGACGAAGCGGGCATCCCCGGCTACGCGGTCGTCCCCGGCTACGCGGTCGTCCCCGGCTACACGGTCGTCGCCGGTGACACGGTCGTCGCCACCGGTCACAAGTTCTGCTACTGCCTCGTCGACTATTGATGTACATGACAACAACGACAGCGAGAGCGACAGCGACAGCGATCTTCCAGTGCGCCGGAAGCCGAGGCCGAGGAGAGTTGACTCTGACTCTGACTCTGACGACGATGATGACGACTCCGACGACGTGCGACCAGCAAAGCGGCAGCGGACCGTGAGCAACAAGGACGCGCACAGCAAAGATAGCGACAACGACGACAGCGACAGCAACAGCAACAGCGACAACGACAGCGACAGCGACGACCCTGTCCTAGCGACACCCCAAAACAGACGCGCGCGGCTGGTGCGCGCGACGCCGTCGAGCAGGAGCAGCGTGGCGCGGTCGGGCATTCGGTCGTCGGCGGCGCTATCGGCGCGCGCGGCACGGCAGCGCCACATGGAGCTGCTGCGGCGGCGGCGCATGGGCGAAAAGGTGATGGGCAGCAGCGAACTGGATTCGGACGATTTTGAGGAGGAGGACGACGTTGAGGCGACGCCGCGCGTGGCGCTGTATGACCCGGACCCGGATCATGTGGCGCTGTCCGATTTTGATGATGAAGAGGAGGAGGAGGAGGAGGAGGAGGAGGAGGAGGTAAAAGCGGCGAAGCCGCTGAAGGAAAAGACAAAAGAGAAGAAGAAAGAGAAGAAGAAGAATGACAAAAAAGAGGCCGACGACGACCCGTTGCGCAGCAAGTTTGACGACTTCGACGACGACGACGACGATGGCTACGACCACTCCGACCGTGGCGGCTCCAGCAACGACGACGATGCCGACTCGGACATGGCCGACTTCATCGACGACACCACGCTGGGCCTGCTCGGCGCGCCCGACGGCAGCGACGCCGAGGACGAGGCCGCCATGCTGCGGCGCGAGATGCCCCTGCAGTTTACGGCGCAGGCGCACAAGCCGCTGCGCAGCCATTTCAAAGACGCCGTCGAGTGGCTCGTCCACCGGGCGCTGCAGCAGCAGCAGCAGCAGCAGCAGCAGCAGCAGCAGCAGCAGCAGGGGCAAGGTACCGGAGAGCTGGCCACCCCCCAACAAGAGCTGTACCGCGTCGCGTGGGACCGGCTGGACCGCGAGGTGGGCGGGCTTGCGCAGTCGCGCTTCATCTCGGCCGTGTGGACGCCCGAGTTCCACAGCACGCTGCGCGCGCGGCCGTACATGGACAGTTTTGATCTGCGGCCGTCGGGTGGCAGTCGTAATCGAGGCAGCAATGCGGCATCGCGGCTGCTGGTGCCCGGGCTGGACGAAAACGTGTGCCACGCGTGCGGCCGGACCAACCACCCGGCGTCGTACCAGGTGACGTTTAGCGGCAAGCCGTACAACAGCACGACGTTGGATGATGTGGAAGACGATTCTGAAGATGAGACAACAGAAAAAGGCAACGCGCTTGCTCCCACCTCCAAACGGTGGCTGGTCGGCGTCACGTGCCACAGCAACGCGGAGACGGCACACAATCTGCTGCACTGGCGGCGCGCGCTGCGGGACTGGGTCGAGGACAAGATGCAGGCGGACCACCTGCTGGATGGTGTGGGTGAGACGAAGAAGAGCAAAAAGAGCAAAAAGAACAAAAAGAAGAGCAAGAAGAAGCACGGCAAGAGGCTACAGGAGGCTCGCGAGCTTGCCTACAGGATAGCCGACGACTGGGAGGCCAACGGCACGGTCAACTCGCTGTTCCGCGACTTTAAAAAGATGCTGGAGGAGGCCCAGGTGAAGTCGACCAAGACGCCGTCGCGGTTTGGGCGGTAGTCGGTCATATCACGATAGAATTTGAATGATTGCTAAATTGTCTTGATTTGTCTCTTATATTCGTACAACTACTTCTTCTCCCGCTGGCCGTACGCCTTGGTGGCGTAGTCGCCGCCTGTGACAATCAGGTCCTGGGGCCGGTAGTCGAAGCGGCCGCTCAGGTAGCTGTCCAGAATCGCCTTGGTGCCGTCGGCGTAGCGCTTCTGGGCGTCGAGCGACGTGCCCGACATGTGCGGGACCATGGCGTTGCCGCCGCCGAAGGGGTTCTTGGCGTAGCGCAGCGGGTGGTCCTTGGGCGCGGGCTGGGGGAACCAGACGTCGCCGCCGTAGCCGCGCAGGTGGCCCGATTTCAGGGCGGCGGCGACGTCCTCTTTCACGACAATGGCGCCGCGCGCCGTGTTGACGAGCCAGGAGCCGGGCTTCATCTTGGCAATGAGGTCCTTGTTGAAGAGGCCGCGCGTCTTCTCGTGCAGCGGGCAGTTGATGGTGACGACGTCGCACTGGCTCACGAGCTCCTCGAGCGTGTCGACGCGGCGGCAGCCGATTTCCTTCTCGACCTCGGCCGACAGCGGCTGGTAGTCGTAGTAGAGCAGCTCCTTGCAGTCAAAGGGCTTGAGGCGGCGCAGCACGCGCTCGCCGATGCGGCCGACGGCGACGGTGCCCACGACTTTGCCCTCGAGGTCAAACTCGTTCTTGGCCGCCTCGGCCACGTTCCAGTCGCCGCGCTCAATCATCTCGTGCGCCGGCACAAAGTTGCGCACCAGCAGCAGGATCGTCATGACGACGTGCTCGGCCACCGACACGACGTTGGAGCCCGTCACCTCGGCCACGGTGATGCCGCCGTTGGTCTTGTTGGCGGCGTTGAGGTCGACGTGGTCCGAGCCAATGCCGGCTGTGACGGCCAGCTTGAGCTTCTTGGCCTTGGCCAGGCGCTCGGCCGTCAGGTAGCCAGGGTGGAAGCTGTTCTGTTAGTAGATATAAGCAAAAAAAAAAAAAGGTCGTACGAGAACCTACGGCGTCGTAATGATAATCTCGGCATCGACGAGCTCCTTGTCAAAGGTCGAGTTCTCGCCATCCTTGTCCGAGGTCGTCACCAGGGTGTGGCCCTGGTCCTCGAGCCACTTGCGGATGCCCAACTCGTTCTCGGTCGTGCCGAGCAGCTCAGGGACCTGGCGGGTTAGCTTTGCTTATTCTTATACTCTATCTTATCAAGGAAGTACGTACATCCTGGGCGTGCTTGCCGCCGTCGTAGAGAACCAAAAGAACCTTGACCTTTTCGGAGACAGTTGTTAGCGTGCGAACGGAGGGACACAGCAGGGGCGCTGTGGTCGGCCGGGTCCAGGCAGGTCGCGTCAACACAGTGGCAGCAGAGGTCCGCCGAGCAAGAGTCGAAGCCGGAGCCAGAGCCGGAGCCAAGAAAGGCGTCGCCGAAGAGAACAAACGCCGGGAACCATTGAGACCAGAGAGTCCACAACCAGCCAGGGACCGAGACAGAGCACAGCGAGAGAGGGGAGGAGGTACCATTTTGAGGGGTTTGTATGTGATGGTGGGAGAGATGGTGATTGGAGGTAGAGGATATGAGAGATATGAGAGAGACGAGAAGAGACGAGAAGAGACAAGTAGAGTAAGAGTGAGAATGGAGAGAGAGGAGGAAGCAGACCAAATAACAGGGACAGACGACCACCTTTATACAAGACGACACTACGTTGCCACCACCTACAAAGGGCAGAAGGAATATGCCCGACACCACGCGTCTACTCGAGTACTCCTCGTACGGGTCAGCCGTCATGTCCGAGTACGGCCAGGGCGCCTGAACCATCCGGTGCGCATGGCCTCTGAGAGAGCGTGGGCGTGGTGGTGGTGGTGGCCATGCACCACCATCTGGCCAACAAAGGACAAACGTCGGAGAAGTGGAACCGCAACAAGCTCTGATGGCACGGTGCGGGCAGGCGAAGAGGAGGCGCGTCCCATAGATGGAAATGACCTAGCTGCGAGCAAGGAAGGAACGGCCGGTGCTACGCGACTCGGACTAGCAAGCAAGAATGGGTACGAGTACTTGACTGTAGAGCTGTAGGTAGAGCTGTATGAGCTCGGGAACTGGTTCTCCGAGGTGGCCAAAGAGTTACTTTACAAAGTATGTTGGAGACGAATGATGTCAACAACAGGGATGATGTCAAGAGGGAGGTGTTTTACAAAGCTCGGGGATCTCGATGGGTAGTCCAGGCGGACAATGGTGCCGGAGAGGTACGAGTATTGGAGTACAGTAAGTACGAGTACTCGTACTCCTTCGGCAAGTACTTGTCAGCAAGTACTTCGCCAACAACTACTCGTACTAGAATATAGACTGACTGCCTACTAGTCACTTTGCAAGCTCGCGGCAAGCTACTCCGTCGAGGGCGTTCTGGTTGATCCGGCTGCCCGCAGCTGGTTGGGGTTGGGGACATCCCTCGGTGGTCAGACCACTGCATAGAGTACAGCGGACTAGAAACACCAATGCCAAACTGCTGCGTTGCCGGTTTGACGTCCATCGTCCCGTGTGAGTCGCAAGGTCGTCATCACTGGATCCACCCTGCGCGACGGAGATGTGTCGGCAAAGATTCGGTGTTTCCTTAGCGCCTGTGGTGGGGTAGCGGCGGCGGTTCTCGTCGTGGGCGCGGGAGATGGTCCCACCAGCACCACCACAACACAGTGGCAAACAGACGACAACTCCTCTCTCTCAAGGGCGAGACGCGGGCACCGAGGTTTCGTATATACGGAGTACGAGTAGCTTGTACGCGTTTTACGTGAAGCTGTTTGTCTAGCTGTCGGGAGCTTGCTTATTCCCATTGTATGCGTGCTCGTACGATGTGATTGATACGAGTAGCACTGCGACAACAGGAGCCAATGGCTGCCATGTCTGATAACACTTGCTTTGTAAGTGTGTGACATGTCGAGTGAAACAATGGCCTCCAAAAGAGGGGAAGGATCATTGATGCCAGAAATAACGAGACGAGACCGATGGGCTTTGCGACGGCGTCTGTCATAATACGGTTCATTCAAATAATCGGGCATTTGATGCCGTCACGAGGTCATAACAAGAATCAGTCACGATGCTGTCGACAAAGATTACATAATACATGCTAACGCCAGCTATACTCCGAATGCTCGTACTCAAGAGACACGATATTGGCGCAGCAGAAAGCCGAGGACCCTTGCTTCACGTGGAGACTCTTCGGCGCGGCTGTACCGGAGCGTAGTGGCGGCAGTGAGGGAAACACAGCAGAACCCGCTATTCTGTACGGACTTGGCTCGGGAAGGACAGACCAGATGAATTATGAAATATTACTCTGCGAGCTGGGTAGTCTAGACTCTTTGATATATGGATTGCGCTGCAGGTCATCGTATTTTAGCTCGGCCTGTCTCGGGTCTTGTGCCGTGGGTCTTGTGCCGTGTCGTTGCTGTGGCCATGCATACTGTACAGAATAGAACTACCCGCCATGCTAGCCGGATGAACCTGCATTGCGGGAACGCATAGCTGCTTGGGCTTGGTGTATACCACAACGGCATGGAAACCGAGAACAGTCCAACTGATGTCTGACTTCATCATTCCGTAGTCCAACCATTGGGACAATACAGAAATTCAACCTTGATAGGCTTTGTTGGCTCTGTTGGTGCACTGTCTCGTCGTCTCGGGCAGGACACCACCTGTCTGGTCGTTCTGGACACAACAAGCTTGCTCTGTCGTCGGCTGCTTCTCGTCAGGGTATCTGCATCCCCTAGTCCCTGCGCCTGACTTGCCGTCGGCGTCCCGAAGCGCCTCGACCATGCACTATGTGCCTAATCGATCGATCGCAGTTGCATTGAGCCCGTCCTTTGGCCTACAGGTGCCTACAGCGCCTTTTGCACGAGCTCCACGACGTCAAAGTACGTCGTCTGCGCCTGCACGTCGTCGTCATGACTCGTAGTCTCGCTGCTCGTCGCTCCCGGTGGCAGCTTCTGCGGCGGGTCCAGCCCCAGGCCCACGACGACGGTGCGCGTCTCGCTCGGGTCCCGCAGGGCCAGCAGGCTGCCAATCTGCGCGGCCACCAGCTGCCCAAACGTCTCGCGGGCCTCGCCGCCGGCGCCAAACAGCGTGCGCGGCGTGAGATGAGTCGAGGGCAGCAGGCTGGCAGACGCGCTGGCGCCGCGGATGCCGGGCGTGAGGACGGCGTCGAGGGACGCGGCCGAGGGTGCCGACAGCGGGACTTGGATCTATGCGGTCAGAACATGGTGTAACTAATACAGATCAAAAACCAGTACGTGCCCATTGTGCTAGTCGTCCGCTCTGGGAGACGAGAATCATAATCTTGTCCTGAAAGTGGGTGACCTCTGCCTCTGTCGGGATGCCGCCGACGGTGCCGGTGGCGGTCCTAGTTCTGGCCGGGTAGGGCGCGCCATGGACTACAGTTGCTGCGGCCATGTTGATGCAGCCGGGTTGTGTTGTGGCTCAAAGAACGCAAAGTGGTGATGTTCAAGGTGGCGGCTCCCCACATCAGCTAGCGATCCACTTTTACTTTCTGTATCGATAAGAGAAATGGCGATAAGATTCCGATAAGCTATAGATAAAAAAGAAAAGTCAGATAAGAAAATTATCACGGCCCGCAACGAGAATCGCAACTTGCACGACATCCAACTTGCACGACGAGACCAATTGGGGAGAGTGATCTTCTACCGACACAAACCAGCACACTATACTTTATGAGTACTTATTTTTAAGACACGACAGAGAGTTTTCTCTCACTTCTTTCTTTATATCCCTCGACCTCCTATCTCTCGACACTCGGTGACCCCCTCTCAACCTCAACATCCACCATGGCGCCACTCACCAAATTTGTGCCGCGCCAGCGCAAGCACAAGGTCCGCGCGCGCCTGGCCCGCGAGGCCAACAATGCCGCCGAGGCGACCGGCGCGCTCGGCGACGTGCCCCACGACTACCCCGGCATGCCGGCAGCAGAAAACTCCAACTCGGACATGATCCTGCCGCAAGACGTGCGCGACCGCAACGAAAAAAAAGCCAAGCTGCGGGCCGAACTGCGGGCCAACCAGGCAACACAGATGAGCGCGAAAAAAGCAAAACGACTGGAAAAGTACATTGAGACGAAGCTGCGCAAAGACGAGTCGCGCGAGCTCAACGACCGGCTGGGCAGCAAGGCCGTGGACGTGGCCGTGTTTGAGAGCAGCAAAGACCTGGGCAAGGGCAAGAAGCGGCGGCGCGCGGAAAAGGCCAAGCAGGAGAGCAAAGAGGTGGCGAGCGGGACGGACGAGTCGGATGAGGAGGAGGCCGAGGCCGAGGCCGAGGCAGAGGTACCTAAGTCGGCAAAGGTGGCAGCACCTGCCAAGGCGGCACCTGCACCTGCAAAGGTAGTAGCCAAGCCTGTGGAGACGGCAGCACCAGCACCTGCCCCGACGGTCAAGCCTGTGGAGGGAAAGGCAGCACCAGAGTCCAAGCCTGCGGGCAGCTCACTGTTTGGCAACGCAGTGGCCGTCGGCTCGGGTCTCAAGCGGCCACTGGAGCTTGGCGAGGATGGCCGGCCGGTGCTCAAGAAGCGGGCCAAGCGCGGCGGCGTCAAGTCCAAGTACGAGGTGGAGACGGTGCACCAGAAGCCGTCCATGGTGCTGCTCAAGCCGCCACCGTTTTCCAACTTTGACGAGTCGGACAGCGACGAGGACATGAATGATATGACGTCAGGGAAGCTGGCAAAGAAGGAGGACGACGACGACGACGACGACGACGACGAGGAAGAGGATGATGAAGAGGAAGAGGAAGGGGATGATGAAGGAGAAGAAGAGGAGGGGAAAGAAGAAGAAGATGAGGAGGAGGAGGAAGATGACGACGACAACGAAGACGAAGACGAAGAAGAAGAAGAGACAGCCCCTCGGATATCAAACTTCAAGGCCTGGGCCAACAATATGCGCAACGAGGCCCTCGGCCACCAGCCCAGCGGCGAGGCCGACGGCGGCGGCGGCTACGAATTCCCCACGGTGGACAACTTTGAGCCGCGCGCTCTCGAGCAGGACCCCTTGCCGGCGTCGCTGCAGCCCACGACGCGGCTGGACCGCAAGGCCTTTTTCGTCGACGTGCAGCGGCCGGCCGAGATTGACGACGCGCGCATGAAGCTGCCCGTGGTGGCCGAGGAGCAGCAGATCATCGAGGCGATCCACGAGCACGACGTCGTCGTGATCTCGGGCGGCACGGGCTCGGGCAAGACGACGCAGGTGCCGCAGTTCCTGTACGAGGCCGGTTTCGGGCACCGCGACTCCGAGTACCCGGGCATGATTGGCGTGACGCAGCCGCGGCGTGTGGCGGCCGTCAGCATGGCGCGGCGCGTGGCCGAGGAGCTGGGCCCCGAACACGGATGCGCCGTGGCCTACCAGATCCGGTACGAGAGCAACGTGTCGGCGGACACGGCCATCAAGTTTATGACGGACGGCGTGCTGCTGCGCGAGATCAGCCAGGACATTGTGCTGTCCAAGTACTCGGCGGTCATCATCGACGAGGCGCACGAGCGCAGCATCAACACGGACGTGCTGATTGGCGTGGCGAGCCGCGTCAACACGATGCGCGCCGAGGTCAACCGCATGCGCGCGGCCGAGCTCGAGGGCGGTGCGGCACCCACAAAAACGACGTACACACCGCTGAAGCCGCTCAAGATTATTGTCATGTCGGCGACGCTGCAGGTGACCGAGTTTACGCAGAACCCGCGGCTGTTTTTGACGCCGCCGCGCGTCATTGACATTGAGGGCCGGCAGTTCCCGGTCACGGTGCACTTTGCGCAAAAGACGCGCCACGACTATGCCGAGGAGGCCTTTCGCAAGATTGTGCGCGGCCACCGCAAGCTGCCGCCAGGCGGGTTCCTCGTGTTCTTGACAGGCGAGGACGAGATCCAGCGGCTGGCGACGCGGCTGCGGCTGGAGATTAACGGCACGCACTCGGCCACGGGGCCCAAGGTGCGGCTGCCAACCAACGAGCTGCCGTACGAGGCCGAGGACATTGACTTTGGCGGCAGCGGTGGCGGCGACGGGGACGACGAGGAGCTTGCAGGCATTGACGTGGACGACGCCGAGGAGGACGACTACGACGAAGCCGACGACGAGACCGAGTTTGTGGCGGACGAGGGCGAGACACTGGGGTCGGGCCCGCAGGGCGTGCACGTGCTGCCGCTGTACTCGAAGCTGCCGACCAAGGAGCAGCAGCGCGTGTTCCAGACGGTGCCGGTGGGCATGCGACAGGTGGTGCTGGCGACCAACGTGGCCGAGACGAGTCTGACGATCCCGGGGATCCGCTACGTGTTTGACTGCGGCCGGGCCAAGACGCGCAAGTACAACCGGCGCACAGGCGTGCAGAGCTTTGAGATTGACTGGATCAGCAAGGCCAGCGCAAGCCAGCGGAGTGGTCGTGCCGGCCGGACGGGTCCGGGTCACTGCTACCGACTGTACTCGTCGGCAGTGTACGAGGATAACTTTGCAGAGTTTGCCGACCCGGAGATCTTGCGCATGCCGATCGAGGGCGTCGTGCTGCAGCTCAAGGCGCTGGGCACGCCGCACATTGACGTGTTCCCGTTCCCGACGCCACCCGACAAGGAGCGGCTGACGCGGGCCGAGGGCGTGCTGACGTACCTGTCGGCGCTGCATCCGCCGGCCGGGGGGGCCAAGAGCGGCGCGGTGATTTCGGAGCTGGGCCGGCTGCTGGCCGTGTTCCCGCTGTCGCCGCGGTTTGCCAAGATGCTCATGGTCGGCCACGCCGGCGACTGCATCCATTATGTGATTGCGTTGGTGGCCGCACTGTCGACGGAGGAGATTTTCGTGCAGCCCAACAAGGCGTTTCCACCAGCGTCGGCCACGGCTGTTGACAATGCCAATGACGACGACGATGACAATGATGATGACAGCGGCCACCGCAAAAAGAAGCCCATCCGCACCCAAGACGACATCCGCCAGGACGAGCGGCGACGGCAGACGATTGAGCTCTTCAAAAAGGTGCACCGGCAGTTTGCGTCGCTCGACGCCAAGTCGGACGCGCTCAAGCTGCTGCAGGTCGTCGGCGAGTTCTCGCACGAGCCCACCGAGGCCTGGTGCCGCGACCACTTTGTGCACTACAAGGCGCTGCGCGAGGCCCAGAAAATGCGCCGCCAGCTGACCGACCTGCTGCGCACCAGCATGCCCTTTTACGCCCACCGCGGCCTCGCCTACCAGGAGAAGCTGCCGCGGCCGTCCGACGACCAGATCCGCCTGCTCAAGCAAATGCTCGCCGCCGGCTTTCCCGACAATGTCGCCATCCGCGCCGACCTGCTGCCGACGGCCCCGGACCACGTCGCCCGGCACAAGCAGCCCCGGCGGGCCATCGAGGTGCCCTACCAGCCGCTGTTTCCCATTAGCGTTGGTAAAGATGCCAATGGCACACGTGACCCCAACGACGGGCTCGCTTTCATCCACCCGTCGTCCGTCATGGCGCACCTGACGCCGTCCGAGTGTCCGCCCTACATCATCTACTCGTTCTTGCAGCGCAGCCAGCCCGGTCCGGGGGCTCCCGTCTCGGCCGGCGACGAAAACGAGGGTGGCGTCAGCAAACCGGTGCCCCAACCAAAGGTGCGTATGCGCGCACTGACCGACGTCACGGGCCGGCAGCTGGCCGTGCTGCTGCAGGGCACGCCGCTGCTGCGGTACAGCAAGCCCATCAAGGAGGTGTGGCTGTCGGACAACCGGCGCGAGCGCGAGGTGTATGTGACGCCAGAGCTGCGGGCCGACACGGGCGCGACGAGCCAGGGGTGGCCGCTGCCGGTGGTCAAGGTGCGGCAGGTCAAGGATGCGAGCATCTATGTTGGGTGGAAGGTTGTTCCAAGCAAGGAGAAATAGGCAGTTGATGCACAGCTGAAGTGCATAGTTGCATAGTGAATTATGCATAATTGCATTAATGAATAAAGAGTCATGATATCCCATGCCAACGCCAACCTGGACCCAAACGCCAAAAGACAATACTAAGTACACTCCTGTAGGCCACTCACGCCACTGCTGCTACGCCGCCGCCGGCCCTTTGCTCTTGCGCCGCTTCGGCTTGGCCGGTGCCGCCGCCTTGCCCGTCTTGTCCTTGCCGTCCTTGCCCGCCGCACCGCTCACGGGCGTGCCCTTGCCCGTGTCTTTTGCTGCTGTTAAAGTTTTGTTCCCCGCCGCACCATCGGCATTAGCCGTATTGGCCGCGTCGGCTCCGACAGCACGCTTGCCACCGCCCGCAAGGTTAAAGTGGAAATCGCCCGGCCGGCCCGAGATGGGCATCTCGTCCATGTACTCGTGGCCATACATTTGGTGGATGCGAAACGACTCCTCGGCGAGGTAGGGGCTGACGACGGGGCCGTCGAGGTCGTATTCGTCGTCGTCGCTGTCATCACTGCCGTCCTCCATGTTTGTATCGTCTTTCGTGCCGTTTTTCGTGCCGTTCTTCGCCGGCCGATCCACGTCCATGGCATCCTCGTCTTCACTGTCGCTGCTGTCGTCGTCGTCGTCGTCGTCGTCGTCATCCTCCTCCTCGTCCGTCTCGTACACGTGGCCCTTGGCCGGCGACCACGTCAGCATGCTGTCCATGGCGGGGAACGCCTTGCCAATCGCCACAGCCATGGATGTCTGGTTGTTAGTCGCTGCAGGATGCAAAAAAAAAAAAGAAGACAGAAGGAGAGGCACTCACAATCCGCGACGACAAAATGTCCGCCAGCGTCGGCGCCTGGTAGATATTGTACCCAACCACAAAGTAGTCGGCGTACACGGTAATGTCGTCGGGCCGGCCGTCGTTGCGCTTGCGGCGCAGCTGCTTGCGGATGACCCAGACGCCCGTGCCCGTGCCGGGCGCCATTTCGGCAGGCGCCTGGTGCACGACGTACTCGACGCCGTTCATGCTGCGCAAGAACTCCTCGAAGCGCTCGCGCGTCTCGAGCACGGGGAACATGGTGTGGTTGTGCAGGGCCTGGTTGTAGATGGTGTTGTTGTTGCTCGTCTTGTCAAAGTAGGGTGAGCGCATAAAGTAAAAGAGCACCGAGTTGGAGTGGATGCCCTGCATCTCCTCGGCCACCATGGGGTCGCTCCATTGCAGCTCGTCGAGCTTGACGGCGGCCATGATGGGGGGTGGTCGACGTGGCGTTGTGTTAAAGCTGTACGAGTACTCGTTACTCTGATGAGGCATCTCGAATGTCGAATGCTGACTGTACACTATATATGACCCACTTTTAAACGCGACTATGCGCAAACCACCTGCACAGCTCAATCTCCATCCATCGACAATCGACAATAGCCTCCCTCTCGCCATTGATTCTCCCGCAGCATACTTTTGCAATCGCACGCACACGCACGAAAGCACACGCACAATCACTATTTATACGACATATACACACACGAATCGCATGGTGCGCAACACTGTTACAGCCCCAGGGCGCACGCTTCCCTCCTCATCGACGACGACCTCTCGCCGCGATCACCACCGTCGACTCCTTTCCGTCTTGTCATTATCCTACGCCGCCCGTCGCCCATAGGTCAAACCCCCCCTTGCACATATTCCAAAATGGCCTCGCCACCGCCGCCAAAACCAAAACGCCCCGTGACGCTCAAGCTGCGCACGCCCAGCGCGTCCGCCGCCGCCGCCGCCGCCGCCGCCGCTGCTGCCAACATCCCTTCCAACACCATCACATCGGCACCCCTCGTCGCCACGCCGTCGGCCATGTCGCCGCCGCCGGCCACGCCCGGCGGCGGCATGAAAATTATTCTCAAGCGGACACAGCTGCCGTCGGGTGCCCCCACAGCCTCGCCCAGCGTCGCCGCCGCCGCCGCCGAGGCCCATTCTTCTAAAACCCATGCAAACGGCACTAAAGCCGGCGCCAGCGCCAACGCCGGCTCCATTACCGTGTCGGCACCGCCGCGGGTCGCGCTGCCGACCAGCGCGCCCTCATCTTTGTTGTCTTCCGCCCCCGTGACCACGCAAAAGGGACGCGTGTCCAAGCCGACGGCCAAGAAGCGCGCGCGCGACCTCGACGACAGCGACGACGACGAACTCATGATGACAACAACATCAGGCAGACGCGGTGGCGGTGGCGGCCACGACTCCATGCCCAAGCGGCCCAAGCTGATTGTGAAAAAGACGACGGCTCTAAAAAACCGCACGGCTAGCATTGTGCTCAAGCAGGTGGCCAAGGAGGCGCCGCCGCGCAGCAAGGGCGAGGGCTACGACTCGGAAGACGACGACCGCGAGCCGGACCCTTTGATTGAGGAAGAGATTGTGCTGCGCATGCTGCCGGGCGAGCACTGCGAGTATCTGCGGCGCATGATTGAGGAGCGCAAGATTGGCGTGCCGGTCAAGGACGGCGGTGCCGACGTGCAGCTGCGGTGGCTGTCGCCGGGGGGAGCCGCCGCCGCCAACATGCCGCATACGGCATCCGGCCCCGGCTCCGGCCCTTCTGCCGGCGACCGCCGCGCGCTCGTCACCATCAAGGGCCAGCCGTTTGTCGGCGTGCTCGTCGACCTGCCGACCATTACCGAGGGCATGAAGTCGTGGGACAAGCGCAACTTTATGAAGGCCGCCGACATTTGCCAGATGCTGCTCGTGTTTGCGCGCGTCGCCGACGAGGCCGAGGCGCGCGCCGTGCCGCTGCCGAGCATGGTGACCAAGGATTTCCGGTGGCCGCACGGGCTGACGCCGCCCATGCACGACTGCGTGCATCGGCGGTTCCGCAAGCGGCTGTCGAAAAAGGAAATCAAAGACAAGGAGGCTGAGCTGCAGCGGCTGCTCAACGAGGATAAGATGGCCGTTGAGAGCAAGTGGGAGCTGTTTGACGACGGGCGCATGGATTCGGACGATGAGGAGGAGGATGATATTATCGAAGAGGAGGAGGAGGACGCCGACATGTTTGGCGACGAGGACGCCGAGGGCGATGTCGACATTGAATATGCTGCGGCAGCCGGGGCCGGGGCAGCCGGGGATGCACCCGACATTGACGAGGCCGAGCTGATGGCCGAGTTTCTGGAGGACGACGATGATGATGATGCTGGTACTGCCGCCGGGGGAGGCGGAGGTGGCGGCGGCGGCACAGCCGGTGGTGGTAGTGGTGCTGGTGGTGGCAGTGCAGCAGCCGGCGCCGGAACGGCAGCCGACGCCGCAACGCCGGCCGGGCAGGACGACGACGACGACGACGACGAAGACGACGACGACGACGACGACCTCGACGAGGACGAGCAGGCCCGCGCCGAGCAGGCCAAGGGCGTGCGCGAGGACATCAACGACCTCAAGAAGAACCTCGAAAACCTCGATGCCCAGCTGGCCGGCACCACCAACGCGCTGCTGCGGAAACGCATCGAGGCCACCAAGAAAAAGGTGCTGTCGGAGCTGCGCCTCAAGCAGGCGTCCATTGGCGAGATTGACGAAGAGTAGCTTCGGTAGCTTTTGGGGGTGTTTTTTCTTTGGCGTTCAGGGTTTTGGGGGGAATTTAGGATTACCAGGGCTGCTATGTTACTTGTATTATTTATTATTCATCTTTTTTTTTTACATAAAATTACTCCCCGTCGTCGCAGTACCACTTGTCTGTGCTCTTGGCCGGGGCTTCGGAGACGGCTGTCGGGGCTGCTTCGGCACCACGTGACTTGTCCGCCAACGCCGCCGCCTCCTCGGCACCCACCAGCGCCCGGATCAGCTCCACCACGAGCACGCGCCCGGCCTCGACGCGCTCCGCCGTCGCCGCCGCCGGCACATGCAAGAACGCGACGCGGCTGCGCGCGTAACGGGGGTCGTTACCACCTCCGGCTGTCTGTTCCTTTTTCCGATACAAATGAGCCAACGACGAAAAATAGACAAAATCACACATGTACCGCCCGGCGTCGGTCGAGATGCGCAGGTCGCTTCCCGCGGGCGCCGTGGCGCGCCACCGCTGCAGCACGTCGTCCAGGTCCAAATCGGACTGCAGCGCGGCGGGGACGCCGTACCAGGGCCAGGCTGGGTCGGTGCGGTCCTGGGCCGTGTCGCCGAGCAGCTGGTTGTCGACGTCGGGCAGCGCGTAGCCGTCGCGGCGGCCGATGCGCTCCAAGGAATAACGCTGGCGCGGGCCGGCCATGCCCATGTGGAGGAGCAGATCAATCCGAGCAGGAACCGTCTTGTCGGTGGCGGTGGCAGTGCCATCCCACAGCGTCGGCACGAGCTTGCGCACGACCTGCCAGTTGACGCGGATGGGCTCCGGGTAGACGACAATGCGGACGCGGCGGCGGGTCTGGCCAGCTGTCCCTGTCGTCTCTGTCCCGGGCAGGTACGCCGGCAGCCGGCGGGCAATCTCCCACGACGGGTTGACGGGGTACTCGTCACGAAAGGCCTTTTTATCTTGCAGTCAGTGGGCCGGAAGCGCATATTGAGCAAGAGGACAGGAGTGACTCACGTCGAAGCCCGTGACGAGCACGACAAAGTCGTTGGAGTCGTCGACGGCGGAGCCCATTGTGGCACTGTTTGTCTGTCAAAGTATACCAAAAACGACAATGACATCAAAGACATCAAAAGACCAGAGCCTTGAGCCATATTACAGCCTTCCAGAGGGGTGATCGGAGCTGTTAGTTGTTACCCCACGCCGGCTTAAAGTGGGCCCCGCCTCACTGGACATTGCCAGAGCCGCTACGAGTACAACTACAACGACATCACTATGACGGCAGCAAATGTGAGTGACAGTGTTCATTCATGCTAGGTAGGACTATGCAACTTGCCCGCCAGCATAGTATATACAGGACGTACGGAACAAGGACGTGTCGAGAACGCCAGTATGCTATCCAAGAGGTTTTCCAAAGACACGAAGAATAGGACGAAAAGGATGAAATGATAGACCAACAAAAGGAAATAGACAGTGCGCCAGATGCTATGCTTGTCATCGACAAAGGAAATAAGTGCACCAGTGTGCAAACGCCCCCAAGACCGTGCGCCGCGCAATCCAATAAAAAACGACTGAAAAAAAAAACGAATGAAAGAAGGGAAAGGGAAAATCAAAACAACCAAAAATAATCAAAACCCAAGAGCCACTACGCCGACAGGCCGAGTCCGCTGTCCTGCGACGTCGACGACACGGCAGCCTTGGCTCCGGCCGTGGCACTGCTCCCCTCCGGCACAGCATTCTCCTTGGCCACGTCCGTCGAGCTCTTGATCGTCTCGAGCTTGGCCAGGGGTGTGCCCGCGTGGCTGGTGTGGTCGCTCGACTGGCTCGCCGTCGGCTGGAACCGCCACGGCGGCCGCAGCATGCCGTCGTCGTCCGATAGACTGCTGCCCTTGGCCGGCATCGCCTGCATCGCCGGCATCGCCACGCCCTCCTCAATCGACGACGCCAGGCTGTCGCTGCGGCTGCGCGCGCCGCCGTGCTGGCTCATGTACAACCGCTGTGCCGACGACGTGGGCCGCGGCCGCTTGACCGTCGCGGCGCTGTTGTTCGAGTCCACGCGCCGCAGCCGCGCCTCGCGCACCATGCGCTGCTGCGTCAGCGACAGCTCCGACCCGGACCCGGACTTGGACCTGGGGCCCACGTACGAGCTCGCCACGCTCGTGCTGCGGCTCACCGGCACCTTGCCCTCCATCACCTTGGCCGGCGGCGGCGGCTGCAGCATCCACCGCAGCGCGTCCTTGTGCGCCGGCTTGCTCGACACCACCGGCGGGTGGTACTCGTTGACCGGCGGGTTGGTAAACGTCGGCGCGTAAAAGTTGGCCCGGTCCTGGTCCGTCACGCTGCCCACGTCCGGCATCGCCGACGCCGACGCCGACGGCCCGCCCCCCATCCGCAGCTCCTTGGTGCCCAGCCGCGCGCTCTCAATAAATCGGCCCGCCGACGAGCTCGCCTTGGCAATAGCATCCATGAGCTTGTGCGTGCGCGACGTCTCCGTGCCCCACAGCTCCTCGTCCTCGCGCTCGTACCGCTTGTAGTTCCACCCCACAGACACATTGTCGCTGCCCGCCGCCGTCGAGCCCGGAGCCTCGAGCACGCTCACGCTCGTGTTGGGCATACTGTGCACGATGCTGCGCATGTCGTCGTCGGGCACCAGCGTCGGGCTTCTGGGCGTGTTTTGTGAAAGCTTAATTTGTGGTGGAGAGGCGTCGGTAGCAGCAGCCGACGCGTTGCCGATGCTCATCTTGCGGTCCATGCTCTTCTTCTCTGGCCGCGCCGACCCATTGCCTGCGGACGCCTCTGGTAATGGTGCCATTGAGAACGCGTCCAACAACCCGCTGCTGCCACTACTGCCGCCGCGGCTTGGCCCCGACCCCCCGGCGCCCTCCTTGGTCATCGCACTCTCGTCGCCGGCACTCGTAAGTTTCCGCTGACTCGAGTTTTGCATCTGCTTCTCGCGCTCCTGTTGCTCGCGCTGCTGCTGCTGTCGTTGTTGGCGGCCAGAGCGGCCCTTTTTTGGCAGGCTGGGGCCCATGCGCACCTCCTCTTCCCAGTTGGGGTTCATGTTGAACGGGCTCGGCTGCCGGTACATTTGCGGCTCGTCCAGCTCCATCTCGGCACGCTTTTTCCGCTCCTTGTCAAAGTTCTTTTTTGTCCGGTACCGGTTGCGTGCCGACATGCACGGCGTGCATGCCACAATGTAGAAAATGGCCGACTGAACGGCCACGGGGAATGCCATTGTCTCGGATTGTGCTTGGCAGACAACAATGAACAAAAATGAACAACAAAATGAACAAATAACCAAAAATCAAAACACAACAACAACTCCCCACGTCTTCAACGTCCCCGTGCGAGTACGCCGGATGAAATACTGCGCATCAATCGATCGAAAACGAGTAGCCGGGTGCACGCTGTGCGCGTCTGTTGTGCAACGGGTGATGGGAGTCAAAGAATTCTCGTAGTCGACAGCAATCGAGGAGGCTGGGGCGATATACGTCAGCACCGTGAATGTTTGCTGGCAGTATACACAATAGCGATTGGCGCGTCTGTCGGTGCTGCTGCGGTCGTGTGTGTGTACAAAGTAGTGCTGCTGCGGTTGCTG
Organism: Ophiostoma montium; assembly: GCA_029299015.1. Taxonomy (NCBI): domain Eukaryota; kingdom Fungi; phylum Ascomycota; class Sordariomycetes; order Ophiostomatales; family Ophiostomataceae; genus Ophiostoma; species Ophiostoma montium. Next base: position 140,104 of record JANSMC010000014.1, read on the forward strand.
CGGTTGCTGCGGTTAAAGCGGTTGTTGATTTGTTGATGCAGTGTTGATGCAGTTGTTGATGCAGTTGTTATCCTGAAATCGGGGAGGCTTGCGTCTTTGCGTCGGAATCTTAAATCTTGCAAATCGTAGTCGGTGTTCTTGTCAATCCAAACTGTTGTGTGTCGTAGAGGCAGTGCAGAGAAGGAAACAGAGTAAACAGAAGAAACGAAAGAAGCAAAAGAAGCAAAAGAAGCAAAAGAAGCAAAAGAAACAGAAAAAGAAAAAAAAGGTCAGTCTGCGAGAGCGCGTAAAAAGGTGCACAAAGAATGAGGAATACGGCGTTTCGTTTCAGTCGAGAGGATGCCAATGCTCAGGGCTCAGGGGTGTACGGAGTACGCAGTACGAGTAGAAACAGAGGAAGAGGACGGAAGAGGGAAAGGGGGCTTGGGGGGCCTTCGTGTGGGAGGGGAGCAAGCGCGGCGGGCAAGCGTTGGCGTGTTTGAGTCTTGCTCGACAGGGGGTTGGTAGGTGGTGGCCAAGGCCGAGTCCGAATCAAGCATAGGCTTGCCGGGGTTTGACACAGCAAAAGGTGGGGGAAGAGGGCGACAAAGAAAGAGGAGAGAGGGAACAAGAGAGGGAGCGAGGGGAGAGGCAAGATGTGAGTGAGGAAAGAGCAAAGAAGAATGGCGCCTGAGAGACTGGAAAGAACCGGCCTACTAAACGCGAGGCAGTAGCGATGGACACTGCGAGAAAGCGGGAGCGAACTGGGAAACCCCTGCCAAGGTATCCTAAGCGGAAGGAACAGCCCGTCGAGGTAGTAAGCACGAAGAATTCTTTCCTCAGTGCTCAGTATTAATATGTGCATATATGCCTCGGTGATACGCACTCGTCGATACTCGAAGTAAACCACACGAAAAGGCACAACGCTAGCGCTTGGTGTTGGCATCGGCACTTCTTGCCAATCGTAATCATTGGTAATGAGCAAAATTGAACTCGGCCAACAACGTCGCATTACGAGTGCAACAAGCCTACAACAAGCTGCAATTGGCCAGTTTGATGCCAGCAAGACTGATACGACACCGTCTGGCAAAAAGTGCTGGTAGCCAACAGGAAGAAAGAAGAGAAGAATGAAAAGAAGAGAAAGAAAAAAAATATAAGATGATGATGTAAAAGGGGCAAAACGCGTACACGTAAGCATGCTTGCTATCAAGAAGCTGCCATGCCGCCGACTGGGCAATACTTGTACTGCCCGGGCCTAGCAAGTATTCGAGGCTACTCCTGTCGGATCCCGGACGGACCTTGGTGCCGACTGCATTACCGATATGGGGCGGATATCGGTTAAAGATATTGCTCATGATAGCAGTGCTCCGTACGGAGTACAAGTACTCGTATATCACGGAGCAACGGTTGATGATACTCTGTACGAGTACAAGGCCGGCTATTTTTGTCAATTGATTGCGTTTCAATGCATACGAAGAAAGCTGGAAATAGAAATAAGCCTGAACTGAAACAAAATGGATAAACAATGCTCAGATCAGTGCGCAGTACGAGTACGAGTCGTCAACGCCACGATGATCTGCAAGATCAGCATGCACGACGATTAGATTGTGGCACCACCATCACGGCATCGACTGAAGATTGCGGCACACGCACGGCATCGTCAGCGGATATTGAATACTTTGATTGGCTCGCTACCAAACAGATTGAGACAAGACCGGTTCTCAACAACAACAACATGGCACAAGCGATACACAGAGACAATGATAAACATGACATTCGGATCAAAAACTATGAAAACATAAAACATAAAACAACAAACAGAAACAAGCCGGGTCAGTGCCGGACTTGGCAAGACAAAGAGTCAAAAGACAACAAATATATATGCAGAAATGCAAACAAACAACATTGGCTTTTTTGGTCTGCAACGCGTCCAAGACTGCATGAAAGACTCTTTGATGTTTTGGCAAAAGGGATGCTCCTCGTTTCCATATGACAATGAAACGAGACAGGGAAAACAAAGCGACGGCGCGGCGAGGCAAAAAAAGCCTCAAAGGGAGTAATAAATTTGTACAGTTCAATAAAACAAGCCGGGCGGCGTCGAAGAGAACAGAAAAAGTCGCTCGCTGCAGGGCGAGGACGGCGGGCCACGGGGCATTCGACACGCCACGAGTGGCCGGTGGAAGCAGTCGGGACGGAGCTGCATCAAGCGGATTCGTCGCAGAGCTCTTTGTGGGGGGAGACGGGGAGACCCGTGGTCAGTGCGCGCAATCAAGCTTACACATCCCACTCCAGCTCCTCCTGGTCGTCGGGTGTTGAGTCGACCTTGAGCACGCCAAACGACGACTTGGTCACAACGCCCGTCGTCTTGACAATGGGAGTCGGGGCAGCGGCAGCAGCAGCAGCAGCATGTTCGGATGCTGATGCGGCAGCGACCTCGGCAGGCTCGCTCTCCTTCTCCTGCTTCTTGGCCTTGCGCGTCTTGGTCTTGACCGTGCTCCAAGACTCCTCCTCACGAAGCATCTCCATCTGCTTCTCTTCTGAGGGCAGGGCCGACAGCCACTCCTCGCTCTTGGTGGCTGGTGCGGCAGCCTTGGGCTCAGCGACGGCTGCCGCGGGCTTGGCCTCAAAGGTGTCGAGCGGCTGCACAACCGGGGCGGCATCAACAGCGCCGTTAGTGCCGTTGGCAGCAGTCCAGCTGTTCTTCTGGGCCTGCGCGGCCATAAAGGCAGAGCCATCCTTGGCAGCGCGGCCCTCGGCCTCCCGCGCCAGGCGGCGCTGGGCCTCGAGCTTCACCTTGCGCTCCTTCTCCTCCTCCTCGCGCTGGATCTTGGCGAGCTCGGCCTTTTGGCGGTTCTGGCGCTGCTTCTTGGTCTCGACCGGCGCGGCCTCGGCCTTGGGCTTCTGGCTCTTGGCAGGGGCCTTCTGCTCGCTGGGCGTCAGGCGCAGCACAGACGGGCCAGGGCCGGCTTTCTCCAGCATGTCGTCGACGCTGCCAGCCTCGACGGGGGCCAGCGCGGGCGACTCGGCGGCCGAAGACCGGTCGTCGTCGGCATCAATGCCAGCAGTCGACGAGGGCGCAGAGGGCGCCGAGGCTGGCGCAGAGGGCGCCGAGTTGCGGCCCTCCTCGGCACGCGACTGCTTGACGCTTCTTTGGCGGTTCTCGTCCTTGGCCTTGCCCGTGAACTTGGTGCCCTGCTTCACGCTGGCGAGCTGGCGCGCAAACTCGAGGTCGCTTGCCCGGTCGTCGTCGGAGCTGGGGCTGTTGTAGGGCTTGGCCTTTAGTGCCGGCGATGCCGGGGCAGGCGCAGCAGCCGGTGCCGGTGCAGCCTTGGCCTGCTTCTTGGCCTTGGACTCCTTCTGCTTCGTCTCCTTCTGCTTGACCTCCTTCGGCTTGGTCTCCTTGGGTTTGGTCTCCTTGGGCTTGGCCTCCTTGGGCTTCGTCTCCTTGGGCTTCGTCTCCTTGGGCTTCGTCTCCTTGGGCTTCGTCTCCTTGGGCTTGGCCTCCTTGGGCTTGACGTCCTTTGCCACACTGGGGCGGTCTTGGCGGCCACGCGGCGCTTCTATGCGAACGGGCTGCGCTGTGCGAGACTTTTGCATCCGCAGAACAAGAGCAACGAGGCCGCAAACGACGGCCCAACCGGCCAGAGTAGATTGGTAGGCACCCATTTTGGTGTTTTGTGTGGGGGAGATAGAGAAGAAAGATGATGGGGAAAGATGTTGTGTAAACTCGAGGGATAGCGCGTCAGGGGCTAAAGAACACGAGAAACCTCAAGGGGGTGGCGGTCGGCTTTGAGATGACCAATGGCTGTCCTTTTTTGGATTGATTGTGCTATGGTTGTATCGTCATGCGCGGATTCGGAGATGTCCTCGAACGAAAAGGGGTTGACCGCTGATTGGTGCGTTCAAGTCTTTATTTTTTTTCTTGCGTGACGACAGTCCTGCAGCTGTTTAACTTTTTGGCGACTCGGAAGACTGCCGATGGGCACTGTGCATGTACTCGTACTGGACAGTTTGCGTGTCTCGAGCTAAAAATCGAGGTCCGGGCGAATGGTCTCAGTGGTGTCGGAGATCAGAAGCGCACGGGTCCGCGAAGGAACAGCGGTAGAGGTGCTGGTGATAAAGATGTAGCTCGCAAGCGAGGAACAAAGGACTGTCTCGAGCACAGGCAGATGCTGGTCGAAGAGAAGGCTTGGATGCGCAGCGAAGCTGTGCTGGAAGCTGGGGATGGAAGACGCGTCCGAGTGGTCAAAGTTAATGACACTGGGCCGGCGTCGATGGATCGAAAAGGTGGGAGAGGAGGAAACCGGTGGGTTCTGGTAAGGAAGATGGGTAGCAAACAAGGCTGCTCGAGAGTGTCGATGGGAGAGTTTGGGAGAGTGTGGGAAAGAGAGTTGATTTAGAGAGAGGGAAAGGGGGCTTTTGAATTTGGAAAAGAAGTGGAAGAAAGGAGTGTGTGGCAGTGGCGGAATTGGAGAGAAAGAGACAGTGCGAGGGCAATAAATTAGGTAAGCAACGGCGATGAGCCCGTTGCAAGATTGTACGAGTACTTGTACTGACAGCAAAAGGCAAGACGGAATACGGTTATCACGAGAGCGTGGTACATTGGACGTTGCCCACCAACAACAACCTGTTCAAAGCAACTTGGAGGAAGGCACGAAGCATACAGACAAAGCAACTCGCACCAAAGGCCGGAAAAAGAAGAGGCCAGTTTGATACTACAAGGTACGGAGTGTCGTGCTCAAAAGGGAAGCAGGCAGGGGGCAGGGAGAGCTTCTCGCGGTTTTTGCCTGGTGGCCTTTTCGGGGAAAGAGCTCTCCTGTCTCCGCCCGTCTGAAGGACATCTGTTCACAAGTCCTCGTTCTTTTTTTCGTCTTTCACTCGTGGCACTGTGGAGAAGAGTGGGGCAATGTACTGTTCTAAAGAGAAAAGAAGAGGGAGCAGAGGAAATGATGGAAGACGGTCAAAGTGACGGGCGATACGGTAGAAATGAAATCACACGTACGAGAAGTCGTACTCGTAGACCCTGCGATCTGGCAACAACGGCTAAAATAAGAAGGTGCAGTGGGTGAGCACAGGACACGAGCTGAAGAAGGCAGTGCCATGGAGCTGTATCATTTCTCATACTCGTATCGTGCTCTGTGCTCTGTACGAGTATCGAAGCGACTACTCAGTGATACTAGGAATTAATTAGCGGCAAAAGTGCTCGGGAAGATACTCGTAGACAGCAAGGTCCGAGTACTGCCAATGTGCTACTCTGCGTTTCATTCAACATTGAAATGATTCAATGCTGTGCCCACTAGCCTCGTCTTAGTCGTGCATTTACGGCACGCAAGAAGATGGAGTGCATACAGCTCCAATCAAATTGATGACTGTGCCTAGGAGAAAAGACTGATCACGTGATGGTGGTAATGTCAGAACAAAGGCTGAGCCAACTCGTTTCTTTATCAAAAATACCAACTAGAATCATGTGCAAAATAAGGTTTTCGCACAAAGACCATACTATCAAAAGGTTAACTGTGCGTGTGAGTGAACACCAACGATTGCATACGATATGTACTCGTACAGCATCCTATCTTTACTTACAGTGCTGTAAGTGGGTGCGGGTAGGCGCGGACCAGTCCAGAAATATTACATAAGCACGCCACTTTGTGTCTTAGCCCGAGTCCTCAAAACTGCAAGGAGGGACACTCTCAAAATGACTGTCTTTCAATTGCAAAATATTTTAGTTTTACAAAACGGAGTCCGACGGCAACCATCACTGCTTCTTCTCATCTGCGTGGGCATTGTTTTATCTCTGACATTCGCGCTTGACCACGTGCATGGGTAAACTGGACCCAGCGGCCTGCAGCCACCCCTCATCGAGTCTGCGATATCGTCGATAGATAAGTCGTACTCGGCGTACGAGCATCTATCTTTGGCTGAACCGCCTGCTACCACCTATTCAAAAAAAATAAAAAATACAACCGCCTACTACACCATCATGGCACCCAAGAACCGCATTATCATCGACACGGACCCCGGCGTCGACGATGTGCTCGCGCTGCTGCTGGCGCTCAGCGCATCGTGCGAGGAGCTCGAGGTGCTCATGGTGTCGGTGAGCTACGGCAACGTGCCGCTTCAGAGCTGCCTGCGCAACGTCGTGGCGCTCTTCCACGTGCTGGAAAAGGAAATGGCGTGGCGCGCGACGCAGACGGGCACGGGCACGGCGGCGCAGAGCAAACATTTTGAGGCACTCAAGACGTTCAAGCCCATTGTGGCCGTCGGCGCCGAGCACCCGCTCGAGGACGAGCTGCTGATGGCCGACTACTTCCACGGCGCCGACGGCCTGCACGGCGTGCACGCGGCGCACCCGGACCTGACGCCGGACGAGACGTGGAAGTCGCTGTTTGCCGACGCTCCTGCTGATGCTGATTCTTCTGCTGCGGCACCCTATGCGTCGCCCTACTTTACGCCCTCCAAGACGCCCTCGCACAAGGAGATGCTGCGCATCCTGCGCGAGGAGCCCGCCGACACCGTGACCATTGTGGCCGTGGGCCCGCTGACGACGGTGGCGATGGCGGCGGCCGAGGACCCGGAGACGTTTTTGCGCGTCAAGGAGGTCGTCGTCATGGGCGGCACCGTCTTTCTCGAGGGCAACATTACGCCGCTGGCCGAGTTCAACTGCTACGCCGATGCCGTGGCCGCCGCGCGCGTCTATGCGCTGACGTCGCCGACGCCGGCGTCGACCATGCCGCCCGTGGTGCCCGGCAAAAAATCGGCGCTGCCGGCGTACCCGGCGACGCTGTCGCGGCAGCTCAAGCTGACGCTGATGCCGCTGGACATTACGACGCCGCACCTGCTGAGCAAGAACTACTTTTTGGAGCGGATTGCGCCCTTTGCGTCGGCCGGCAGCCCGCTGGCGCGGTGGTGCAAGACGTTTTTGATCGGCACGTTCAACAAAATTGACGCCATGGTCGGCGACGGCTGCGAGCCGGGCCTGTCGCTGCACGACCCGCTGTGCATCTGGTACATGCTGCTGCGCGACGACGCACGGTGGGCCAACTCGCTGGCCAAGCTCGAGGACCTGCGCATCGAGACGTGCGGGCAGTGGACGCGCGGCATGCACGTCATTGACCGGCGGCAGCGCAGCAACGAGGGCCTGGACGAGGTGCCGGGCGACACGATGGGGTGGCTGAGCAAGAGCAAGGGCAACCGCATCAACCGGATTGTGGGCTCGCCGGGCGAGGACGCGTTTGCCGAGTTTCTCATGTCGCGGCTGTTTGAGTGAGAGGGGAGAAGGAGGAGGAAGGAAGAAAGGATGAAGAAAGAAAGAAGAAATAGTTTTGGAATTCAATTCTGGGTATCTATCTGCGCTGATATATGCAGTGTGCCGCCGTAATTTTTTTGGTTGTCTCGTTTGCCTCGTTTAATGTCGTTCTGCCTCGTATGCCTCATAAATATTCTATGAGTGCTTTGTTGTTCCGATCACGCTGCCTCGTACTTTGGTCCAGTCAATGGAGGCGTCGAGGGCTTCGTCGACGAGCCCGACAGAGCACACGTTGTCGCCGCGCACAAGGTAGAGGCCGAGGTCGACCTGTGTGGAGGGCTCGTCGTCGTCGGGGGTGCTGATGACGCGCTCGACGGTCGAGGTCAGGACGAGGTTGGTCGAGTTGTCGATGCCGGCGAGGGTGCCGACGAGGACGCGCGAGTCGACGGTGAGGACGAGGACTTTTTCTGCGGGGGTTAGTATGCATAAGTGTAGCAGGAAGGGCACGTTTTGGTCTGCGGTATAGACAGAAACATACTCTCGACGTAGTTGTGCAGGAGGGCCGACATGACGGCGGTGGTGGCGGGGGGACGGCGGGCAGCAGACAGCAGACGGCGGGCAGTGGGCGGCGGGACGGCGGGACGGCGAGACTGCAACGAGGAGACTGCAGAGGTGCACAAATGCAAGAGAAAGAAAAAAAAGCCCCGTGGACGGTTGGGGGGGAGTGGGCGGAGGGGTCTGCGTCGCTTCTCGACGAGGCTAGGTTTGACTCGATAGCTTGTCGTGGAGTGGATGCGGGCGGGTGTGGCGGTGCAGTGCCACAGTGGGTTTACTGAGTACAACTGACAGCTCTACCGAGAAGCGTAAACCAAAGGCAAGGAGACAATGAGCAGTGAGTATGAGAATGGGTAAAGTAAATCAAATATAATTACAAGAAGAGTTATAAAAGCATATGAAAATTGTAGTCTAATTAAAACTTAACTTTTATTATTCAGTTTGCAAATTTTATTCTCTATGAGAGACAACACCCTTACTCGTACACAGCCAACGAAACGACAATACGGCCGGCAAAACCAAGCAGCCGCATCACAACTGTTACTCATAATTGCTTCTAATACCAAAATCGACTCTACTCATCACTCTTTGCTTCTACCAAATCCATCTTGGCCTGGACCTCTTCGGGCGAAAACCGATGCATCAGCTTGACCGCGCGCGAGGCATTTTTCGGGTCCTCCTCGACGGCCGCCTTGCCGATGTGGATCTATCAAGTCAGTTGCTATCGATTCCCTTTCTTCTGAGGACAACCCACCACCGGAACATCCAAATCGTACAGGTCCCGCCAGGCCTTGTGCGCCGGGTCAATGACGTCGACCTCGTGGTAGTCAAAGGGCCGCTGGTCCCAGACGGCCGACAGCGCCGACTTGGCGCGCGTGCAGAGCCCGCAGTTGGCCCGCGTGAAGAGCGTGATGCGGCAAGCCAGGGCGGGCTGCTGCTGGAACAGGCGCTGGGTGAAGCGCATGGCTGTGAGGTGTGTGGTGGTGTGGTGATGTCGACAGGCAGGTTTCAGTCGCTCATCCCAATCGAGTTAGTGCGAGTACTCGTCAACGACGACCAGGCCTGACGACGACAGTGTTCCTGATAGACAGTGCAAGCACAGTGCAACAGTGTATGCCACTGTGACCGTACTGTCCAGAGCTCCCCCAGTCGGCCGATTTGTACGACGCGGGCCGGCAGTGAACTGTAAAACCTCTACCGTCTGTAGTGGAAGCCAATAAAGGTAAAAACCGTACAAGAACAGAAATGAGAATTCAGTATTCGTAACATAGAGATTACCGACAGTTTCTTAGCTCGTCGTGATTCTATCACAATACGTACTCGTACGAGTACATAACCTGCCCCTAGTGGGATCTTACACGCCTTTTTTACTCTTCTCGGGCGAGTCCCCACTTGTTCAACTTTGTCCGATGGAAGCTCGAGGAAGCACGGCGAGGAAGGAGCCAGAAGACGGAGAACACTGCAGTCGGACAGGGACATAATACAAGTAACAGCCTACGAGTACGAGTAACTCGTATACAAGGACAAACGAAGACGTCCGCCCAAATCCACACCACAATCACTTTTTGGCGGTCCTCTGAACATCCCAAGTAGCGGGGTTCTCTCAAAGTCGACACTCTTCACGACCACATCCTCAAATTTATCTTCCACCACCACCATGGCGCAGACGTGTGTGCACCAGGGCTGCGGCAAGCAGTTTACCGACGCCGACGCCGACGACGTGTGCAAGTACCACCCGGGGCCGCCCGTGTTCCACGAGGGGCAGAAGGGTAGGCAGGCAAAATACATAAAAGAAGGAGAAGAGAGAAGGCTAACCAACAGGATGGACGTGCTGCAAACCGCGCGTGCTCACGTTTGAAGAGTTCATGGGCATCCCGCCGTGCGCCACGGGCAAGCACAGCACGACGGACCTGCCGCCCAAGATGGAGAAGAAGGCGACGGCCGCCGACGCCGAGGCGGTGTTGGCAGCGGCTGCCAAGAAGAACGCTGATGATGGTGATGACAGCATTGGACCAGCGATGCCGCGCACGCCGATTGCCATGCCGACGCGCGAAAAGGCCCAAACCTCCACAGCAGCAGCAGTAGCAACGGCCAAGCCGGCCGAGCCCGAGGAAGACGCAGACGAGGAGGACGACCCGACGCTGGAGATTCCCGACGGGCGGACGTGCAAGCGGCGCGGGTGCAATGCGACCTACACAAAAGGCACGGACCGGTCGACATCAAACGAAGACTGCGTGCACCACCCGGGGGCGCCCATCTTCCACGAGGGCAGCAAGGGCTACAGCTGCTGCAAGCGGCGCGTGCTGGAGTTTGACCAGTTTATGAAGATTGAGGGGTGCCAGACGAAGCCGCGGCACCTGTTTGTGGGACGGAAAAAGGCGACGGCGGCGGCGACAGATGCTGAGAACGCCGAAGAAGAGGTCAAGGACGTGCGGTTTGATTTCTATCAGTCGGCGACGTCGCTGACCGTGTCTTTCTTCCTCAAAAAGATTGACAAGGCGCGGGCTGTCGTGACGTTTGCCGAGCAGAGCGTGTCGCTGGACCTGCCGACGCTGGACGGCAAGCGGCACCGCAAGGAGGTGCCGCTGTACGGCCCGATTGACGTGGCCAAGTCGCGGTATTCGGTGCTGGGGACCAAGCTCGAGGTGGTGCTGGCCAAGGCGGCCGTGAGCTCGTGGCCGGTGCTGCGGAGCGACGACCGGCCGACGGGCGAGATTTTCCAGGTAGCACGTGCAGGGAAGATTGAGCGGTAGATATAGTACATTTTTGTCAAAATAGATACATCCTCGTAAAGACCCTACGAACTCATCCCCTCCATCAGCTCGACCTGGTCCATCAGCATGCCCTTGCTCAGAATGTACTCGCGCAGGGCCTGGAACTCGGCCCCTTCTTCCTCACCGTAGCGGTGCGGCTCGCTAAAGCCAAAAGCGCAGGCCACTTTGTCCAGGGCCAGGCGCTCCTCCTCGCGCAGCCAGCGCTCGCGCAGCGCTGTGCCGGGGGCCCACGTGACCCGCCGCATCTGGTCGTTGGCCGTCGCGTTGGCGACGACGCCAATGGCGCCCGTGAAGCCAATGTACGACAGGATGGCGGCAAAGGCGAGACCCGTGGCCGTGCGCGTGTCCATGGTCTGCTGGTAGGCGGCGAGGTGCGACGCGGCAATGTACGTGGCCATGGGCAGGCCGACGACGACAAACCCGGGCAACAGTCCACGACGGAGCAGCTTGTAGCGTGCAAAGGCGGGGGCCGCATACGTCCACTCGACGACGCCGACGGCGGCATCGAGGCTCTTGGCGGCAATGGCGGTGTCGAGGGCGGCGTCGGCGACGTCGGGGCTGACGGCGCTGCGGACGTCGCGGGGGTTTTGCGACTTATAAGTGATGACGGATGAATCACGGCCGGCGCTCCTCGGCACCGGCCGTGTTGCATATGCCTCAAGAATGCGCGGCAGCGACTCGGGCCGGCCGAGACGGGCCTGGATGTGCACGTACTGGGCGAGCAGCGCGGCCGTCAAGAACACGCGCGGGTCGTCGACAATGGCAAACGCGGCGTCGGCGATGCAGTCGACGACGAGGCGGCGCGGCTCGGTGCCGCCGTCGAGCTCGAGCAGCGACGCGCCGGCGGCGTGTGAGGCGGACGACGACAAGGACGACGACGAAGAAGGTGCATCTGCTGTAACGTGCGGCGCCGTCTCCATGACAAGGTCGGCGGCCTCGGCACAGATGCGCAGGGCCGTGGCGATCTCGTTCTCGGGCGGGATGCCCGGGTGGCTCAGCAGGCGGTCGCGGGCGCCGGCGACGAGGGCGGTGATGCGGTCAAAGTTGGGCAGCGGTGCGGCCGAGTAGCGCTGCAGCGGCGTCGTAGAAAAGGGCCGGGCCAAAGATAGCAGCGGTATTGATCTTGATCGAAAAGAAGAAAAGCATCGTGACGGCGAAAGGGTGCCGACGGCCCGGGATGCCGCCGGCATGCTCAGCGGGGCAGCATCCATCCTCAACCGGCACAGCTGGCGCAGCTGCCTTGGCCGTGGTGCTCGTGATCTCGCAAGCATCGTGTGTTGTCTGGTCACTCACGTCCTCTCGTACCTCGTCCTGGTGCTGTCGTCGGAAGATACACCAAAAACTCAATGCACAACACCGTATGCAGTGTAACTAGGCACTGTACAACTGCACCAAACATGGCCCCACCTCTCCACCATAAGGCACCCAGATTACTTTAGCACTCAGTAGAACACCTGTAGCGTACTCTGTAGGTAGCCTTTCCCAAATCCACTGCTTGCTTTGCTGCTTCGTATCGCCTTTTCCAACGTCCTCCCTCCCCTCTCGCTCGATCTGCATTCCTTACCGATCCCAGTATCCCGCACTCTTTACGGCCCACGCCCGCCCAATCTCGCGTGCCTCAGGCCCCGTCTCATATTATCCCATCTGCAGCTTTTATTCCCGCCCCTGCCGACCACCGACCGCCCGGGCTGCCCACCCTCCCCGACACTTTTGCGCGCGTGCTTTCGACGGCGTCATCACTCGTGTGGCCACCCGACGACGACGACCCAGCTTCTATTATCGCTCTGTTTCACTTAATCACCCGCCTCCATGCCGCCGCCGCCTCCGCCTCCACCACCCCCGCCGGGCGGTATGAGCGGCATGCCGCCGCCGCCGCCGCCGCCACCACCAGGCGGTCTTCCTGCCCGACCGCCGGCCAACAAGAATATTGTGAGTCGACATTCAGTGAACTCCCAAAGTATTGACCGCTAAAACTAACACATCTAGGGCGCCCTGCTCGGCGAAATCAACAAGGGCACGTCGCTCAAAAAGGCCGTTACCAACGACCGCTCTGCTCCCATCGTCGGCAAGGTGTCGGGCGGCGGCGGTGGTGGCCCGCCCATGGCCGGTGCTCCCCCCGTGCCACGACCAAACGCCGCTGGCCCAGGCAGCATGGGTCTTGCCCCGCCGCCGCCCAACCGCGCTCGTAGCAACAGCGATCAAAATGGTGGTGACTCGGGTGGTGGTGCCCCCCCCCAGCTGGGCGGTCTCTTTGCCGGCGGTATTCCGAAGCTGCGCAAGCGCGGCGGTGGCGTCGACACGGGAGCCGAGTCCGGAGCGGCGTACCAGTCCAGTGCTCGCCCGCCCACGTTTGGTGCGCCCAAGCCGCCCGGCGGCAGTGCCCCGCCGGTCCCGGGCCGTCCTTCCGTGCCGGCCCCATCTGCTCCAGCAGCACCTCCAGCAGCACCTCCTCCAGCTCCGCCTGCACCTCCTGCTTTTTCGGCTCCGTCTGCTCCCGCACCGCCTGCTCCCGCACCGCCTGCTCCGCCGGCACCGCCTTCATCAGCTCCGGCACCACCGCCGTCCCAGTCGACGCCCTCGCTGCTGGCCCACACGATGCCGACGCCGTCGCCGCGGCCGTCGATGCCCAGCCTGCGCAAGGTGTCGGCCAGCGGCACGCCGGCCCCGCGCGGCCTGACGTCGGTGTCCCAGGTCAACCTGCTGCAGCACCCGCCGTCGTCGTCGCACCACCACAAAGGTCCGCCGCCGCCCGTGGGCAAGAAACCACCGCCGCCGCCGGGGCGGAAACCCTCGACCCACGTGTCGTCGTCGTCGTCGGCAGCGGCGCACGCCCACGCGGCCCATGCCCATGCCCATACCCCTCCAGCAGCAGCACCGCACGCTCCGCCGCCGCCGCCGTCTGCCGCACCGCCCATCCCTGTGGCTGCTGCGCCCCCGGTGCCGTCGGCATCTGCTCCTCCGCCTCCGCCGCCACCGCCTCCGTCGTCGTTGCCCTCCATGCTTTCACCCGGTCCTCCTCCTCCTCCGCCACCACCACCTCCGCCGTCGTCGGCTGCCTCGTATTCTGCTCCACCACCACCACCACCCCCTCCATCAGCACCAGCACCCGCCTCGGCGGCCAGCCAGAGCCTCGCCGCACAGGCCATGCTGCGCAACTCCCAGCAGCACCACCAGAGCCTGTCGCCGTCGGCCCCTCCTCCGCCTCCGCCGCCGCCTCCGTCAGCATCACCAGCATCAGCAAATGGCGGTCATGGTGCACTACCGCCACCACCCCCGCCACCCCCACCTGCGGGCCGCCCAGCCAGCAAGAGCATCTCGTCGCAGGTGCGCGTGTCCATGCTGGACCCGTCGTCGTACACGCTGATGCCCAACGGCGGCGGCAGCAGCAGCAGCGGGCCGACGAGCCCGACACCGCCGAACCGGTCGGGCACGCTGTCGCCGACCGGTTCTGGTACTGGTGGTAGTGGTGGTAGTGGTGGCGGCACGCGCTACATTGTGCAGGACAGCCGGTGGCGGTTCCAGCCGGACGACGCGCTGCCCGTGGTGCGCAATTTCATGGGCACGACGAAGCGGTACCGGGCGGGGCGGGGCAGCAGTGTGCCGCTGGACCTGAGTATGCTGGGGTAAGTTTTTTATTCTGTCTGTCTGTCTGATATTTTTCTTGTTGCGTTCTGTTTTTGTTCTCTTCTTAGATGGCGCATTTTTACCCGTTTACGTTTTATAAATCAAAATTGTTTTTTTTTTCTTTCCTTTTCAGTCGTAATCATTGTATTGAAGCGTGCAAGAGGATTATCAGATGCCCATTCTGTCATGCCAAAAACGTGGAAAATAAAAACAAAAACAAAAAGAAGAACAAACGCCGGCTCAACCAAAACAACCCATCATGCAGTCCATCCTGCAGACATCATGCATCATGCAGACACGTGCCCCATGCCGCCCCAGCGGAACCGCCGCAGCGTGCTGCCCGTCGACGACCGCATAATCTCGCGGCCGCACCCCGTTGCGTTGGACGAGGATGTTGCCACTGCCGACGCCGATGACATGCTGCTGCCGGCCTCCTGCCGGCCCACCTCGCGGCCAATCACGAACCCGGCCCCAAAACCCACCACCGACACCAGCACGACGACACCCGCACTGACCACCCACGTCAGCACCGTCGGGCTGAGGCTCATGAAAGCGATGTTGCTGCTATCGTTGGTTTCAGACAACGACGTCCGCTTCTTCTTGGCCACGCGCGGCAACGCCGACGACGACACCGTCGATACCGACGACGACTTGCCGCTGCGCTTTGTCTTGCTCGATGTCGACACGACACTCACGCCGCTGTTCCATGACGACGCGTGATTGTGATTATGGCGGTGGTGCTGCGCGTGCGCCGACTCGGCATGCTTGGCACGCGATGTGCCCGACACAGCAGCTTGCTGCGACTGCGACTGCGACGGCGACTGCGACGACGGAGCACCGCGTGTGCGAGGCACGGCACCAGACGAAGCCGCCGCCGCCGCCGCCGTGCCGCTCGCGCGAATCGTGGCTTGACCCTCCTCGTCGTCGCCATTCATCAGCTCCGACTCGGGCACAAACCGCAGGCCCATGGGCTGGTTGCCGGCTGCTGCTGTCGTCGCCGGCGACCGCTCTTGGCCCCCCGACGACTCCTTCTTGGGCAGGCCGCGCGCTGCCGCCGCACACGACAGCAACGTCGACAGCGACGCACGCAGTGCCGCTTCATTGTCTTCACGATAAATGAAGCCCGGCGCTGTGTTGCGGCGTCCGTGCTGGTGTGCGGGCGTCGCCGACCGCGACGACATGGACCGCCCATACTGCGGCGCAATGTGCTGGTGTGGTGGCGTCGGCACCGAGTGGTGCTGCTGCTGCTGCTGCTGCTGCTGCTGCTGCTGCTGTCGCTGCTGCTGGTACAAGGGTGGATGCGAAAAGGCATTGGGCTGTGGCCGGAACGTGGGCACGCCGAGCGCGGTGCCATTGTCATCGTCGTCCTCGTCGTCGTCGTCGCCGCCGTCACGGACGGGCCGTGCGGATCTATTAGTCTCTTTCCCCACCGCCACCACCCGGTCCTCCTCGCTCTCCGACTCGTCGTACTCTTCCTGGCTGCTGCCGCCGGCCAGACTCGAGGGGCTCGGTGGCACAGCCACTACCGCCGCCGCTGGGCTGCCAGCGGACGTGGCGGCCTCGACCTGCTGCAGGAGACGGCGCCGGCGCTGCGGGTGGTAGGCCATGCCATTCTGTGCGTCGGCGCCGCCGTTGGCGCTCGACCCGACGCGCAGCCCAGTCACGACAATCTCGTCGGCAATGGACGAGACGGACGACGACGATGGCTGGGACGCGACCTCGACCCAGGATTCTGTAGTAGACGGGACATTAGTATCAGTATCAAGTGGTCGATCTGCACCTCTTTTGTCCGCCTGCTCACCATCGTTGCGACGGCCGGCACGGTTTGGGTTTGCAAACGCGCTCGACGACGCTGTCGGACCCTCTGCGGGACGGTACAGAGGGTCCCGTCCAGTGGTGTTGGACGGAGGCATAGTGGGTCGGTCGAGGGATGACGTTTTTGGGGTTATTGCGTATGCGGTGCAAGTACTCGTAAAGGAGAACCAGATCGGCGGATGCCAACACAGTTCGATGGGAAAAGGAGAGCGGTGAGGAGGGAGCAGGGTGGAGGACCAAAGACTCGCGATAGTCGGGAGACGGTGCGCGCGCTCGTTGATATCGGCCACGGCAAAAAAAAAAAAAGGCGCTGGACTCGGAGTTGTTATAAGAACGAGGAGCAACGACAAAGACAAGAATCGACCGGTTCGACGCGATGCGATGATGCGATGAGACGATGTGTCACGTCGTCCTGGCCTGATTTAGGTTGGGCGTCTGAGCTGAGGGGGGGGAGGAAGGCGCGACCAGGTTCCTGTGTGACAAAGTGCAGGCAGAGAACAGCCGTTGTACGGGAGTACTCGAAACGGCACGCTGGAGGGGGGAGCGAGGTCTGTATCACAGGAATCACAGGAATGAGGAGAGAGTAGTCACAGAATAGGAGAAGAGGAGACACAGGAAACACAGAATAAACGACAAGGTCAGATGACAAGTTGCTGGCAATGTTGGAAATACGGAGTACGGCGCAGAGAGTAGGCGGGGGCCCGTCTTCGGAGGGGGGGCCAGCTGAAGCGAGGGAGGAGAGGGAAGGAGGCAGGCGCGCGATACAGCAAGAGCCAGAAGTAGAAGTGCCGTTTTGGGAAATACTGTGCAGGGGTGCGCATACGAACAATACAGCCGTGTGGCTAGAGGGGAAAGAGCAAGAGAAAAAGAGAAACCAAGGAGGGAAAGAACAAAGACGGGCTGAGAAGAAAGAACGATGGGAAAGGGAAATGGAAGAAGGAGACGCGCGAGGGGGGGAGGAGATCAGGAGGCAGGAGCGGCGCTGCACTAATACTCACACTCTGAACACCAACTACGAGTACGAGTACAATACACGCAATCTGACCGGCGCACACTATGGCCAAGGCAAAGTACTGAGCTTATCACAACTTGTGTCACAGGGAGGGAAGCGTGAGAAGTAGGGGTCCAGATGCTCTATTATCATCAGCAGCGACGTCTTACAGGCTGACCGCTTTCCGTGCGCTTCGGGAGATAACAGGGCGGAGGAATCATATCTCCTGGCAGAACCGTACGTACTGATACGGAGTCGTCCCGCTAGGGAACGAGGCTAGCTTGATTTAGCCAGGCGGTCTGATCGCAACCTGCAGGGACTCGTAATCTACGGCCATGAACGAGTACGGAGTACGAGTACGTACTTTGTACTCTTGAGCACACGTGAGCGGGGCAGGACAAGTTGCGTGCAGTTGCGTGCGAGCGTGCGAGCAGGTGTGTGTGACCAAGACAGCAAAAGACGCCTGTTCTGGGCAGGAGCTTTTGTTGGGGGAGGGGACGGGGAGGAACGAGGAGAGGGACGAGGGTCGTGGACGCCAAAGAGGGGCTGATAAACATGCATATTAGTAGGAGTGTGCCGGATTGATACGCCCATGTGCGTCTTACTATACGAGTACTCTGTTTCACTTTTTTGCGAGTGCTTTTTTTATTACATGTCTTGCACGGTCACATACGGAGTAGTGCATCTGGCACTCGCCCGCGGGATGCGCACGGAGATCCAAAAAGCCTAGCGGCAGCAGCACACAGCAGTCGTATGCGATGTGAACCGAGTACTATCTACAAAGTGCACCTGAAACGACACAATCGAACAGTGGCGTGCGCATCTCCTGATCCAGCACTTTGTCTTTGTTCATGTACGAGTATGAGTACTCGTAGTCTACCCTATGAGTACACTGTCCTCGTGCGCGTGTCATGCGTGCCACCAATGGAATGCAAGCCACGGCATGGCTAGCCGGCAAGGTCACGCACGGCTCGAGGCGGAGGTAGCGAAGCCGGGATGACGATGGCATTCATGGAAGTGAATTTTGATCAACGGAGTAGATTTTTAAACCCAGAAAGTGATTAAATAATTTAGTTAAATTTAGTGATAATGAGAGAAGAGGAGACAGTAAATAATTGAAGAAAAGAGAAATAAATTGGAAGAAGAGGGAAAAGGCTGAAGAAAATAAAAAGAAAAATAAAGAAAACTAGACAAAGAAAACTATATCGTACGGTAGACTATAAAGAAGATTAATAATCGGACAAAGAAAAAAAAATACATTCTATAAGACAACATCACCACTGATAACAAAGGATAAGTAAAAAGACAACATGATCAGTGCACAAAGGAATAATAGAGAAGCAGCAAAATAAATCCAAGCTGCACTATGATCGTGCTAGTTAGGTACTGCAAGGCTGACAAGGCCAAATACATCCACACCACATCACATCACATCGCATCACATCGCATCACATCACGACTTAAGAGAAAAAACTAATTTTATGCAGTTTATTTCCAACGCCGGACTGGCAGACTAATACAACAGGGGATCTAGAAAAAAGCAAAGGAGAGGGAGGCGCATCTTGGTACTTACCAGCTCGACATGTCTAAATCTGCTGATGTCTCCCACGGATGGAAAACATCAGACTTTGTTGATCCCTCATGTGTGCCAGCGTGTTGCGAGAAAGAGGCGGGCAAGTCTCATCAAAGAGACTGCCGCCATCAAACGCCCCCCGGATCGCCCCCGGTCGAATCAAGCCCAAGGAGAAGAGGTATAAAGAAGAAAGAAGAAACGAAGAAAGGGCAAGGTGGAACTTTTGAATAACCGAAAGAATAAGCAACGAAAGAGAGCCCTCGTAAAATATAAAACCCAATGCGACAATAACAAATAACAGCCCACAAGTAAACCGTTCCTGCAGCGGAACAAAACCCTCATCGTAAACCCTCGGATCGTGGCACAGCACAAGGCAAAGACCAAACGGTGCAAGAGCTAACACTGCTGGCTGCTTGAGCCTTTTTTTTCTCTCTCTCAACTTTTTCTTCTGTGTATATTTTGGGACGCGGAGCAACGAGCCAGCCATCAATCACCGCGCATTGGAGGAGGGGACCAACCAACACGCAATGGATATGAGCGGAGCCAGAGCCAAACAAAAGGGAGTCAAGCGGAACCTTTCGAGCCAACCAAATATTCAGACTGCGTCGAGACTCGTATGCACGAGTCCACGAACAAGGTCTGTACCAGTCATCGGGTCACCATATTGCATCGAGGCAGGAAGCCCCGAGCAAAGTTCAAAGCCCACCCCACAGGATCTTCGGATCGAGCCCACAGTTGTAATCGCGCCTCTGCCCCGGGGAAAGAAAGAAACCTTCCCCCCCCCGGAAGCAAAGGATGTTCGAAGCCAACCAAGCCTAAACCAACATCATTTGTGTGTGCACAAGAATGGAACGAGCCCTCGGTAAGAGAAGAAGAAGGAAGGAAGAGACAAGACTACCCCCCTCAAAACGCTGGAGAGCGATTTAAAAGGTTGTCTTCTTGCCCTGGAAGCCACCGCCGCCGCGGCTGCCACCAAAACCACCACGGCCACCACCGCGGCCACCGCCACGGCCGCCGAAACCACCACCGCCACCGCGGCCGCCAAAGCCACCGCCACGGCCACCACCGCGGCCACCACCGAAACCACCGCCACCGCGGCCACCGCCGAAGCCGCCCTCACGGGGGGGCTTGGGGGTCGAGTAGTCGAGACGGACGTTGCGGCCGGCGCAGTCCTGGCCGTTGAGGGCCTCGAAAGCCTTCTTGGAGTCCTCCAGCGAGTAGAACGAAACGTAGCCAAAGCCCTTGGGGCGACCGCTCTCCCTGTGTGTGTTAGTGGTGGAGACTTTGTAAGACTAGGTATTGATATAACGTACTGATCAGTGGGCAGGCGAAGCGACTTGACGTTGGCGACCTCGCTAAAGAAGGCCGAGACAGTGTCCTCGTCGGCGTGGAAGGGCAGGTTGCCGACAAACAGGGTGTCGCTCTCGGGCGAGATGACGTCGCCGTACTTCTTGGCGCGGTTGTTGGCCTGGCCGTCGGTGCCGTTGTTCTTGGGGCGCGCCGTGGAAAAGTCGAGCTTGAGCTCGCGGCCGTCGACAAAGTAGCCCTGCATCTTCTCAAAAGCTGCCTTGGCCTGCTCGGCCGTCGAGAAGTCGACGTAGCCGAAGCCGCGCGAGCGCTGCTGCTCGCGGTCGGTGATGACGCGCGCGCTGACCAGGCCCTCGCAGTTCTTGAACTCCTCGTGCAGCATGGCGTCGTCGACCTTCCAGCTAAGGTTGCCGACAAACAGCGTGGTGCCCTCGGGGGCGGCCTCCTCGTCGGTCTTGGCCTTCTTGGCAGGCTCCTCGGCGGCGACCTCCTCGTCGTCGTCGGCCTTGCGCTTCTTGGACGGCTCGTCGGCCTTGGCGTCCTCTTTGTCGTCCGACGCGCTGTCGTCCGAGTCGGAGTCGGAGTCGGAATCAGAGTCGGAGTCAGAGTCGGAACCAGACGCCTCGGCCTTCTTCTCCTCCTTCTTCTCAGCCTTCTCCTCCTCCTCCTCCTCATCAGAGTCAGAGTCAGAGTCAGAGCCAGACTCAGAGTCGGACTCCTCCTCCTTCTTGGCAGCGGCCTTCTTGCCGTTGGCAGCAGCAGCAGCCTTCTTGGTCTCCTTCTTGGGGGCCGGGGCCTCCTCCTCGGACTCCGAGTCAGAGTCGGAAGCAGAGTCCTCGCTCTCAGAGTCCTCCGACTCCTCGCTCTCAGACTCGCTCTCGGACTCGGGCTCGACCTTCTTGGACTTCTTGGACGACTTCTTGCTCTCCTTCTCGGGGACGGCCTTCTTGGAAGCCTTGACGGCGACCGGCTCAGCGACCTTGCTGGCCTTCTTGGAGGCCTTGATCTCCTTTGACTTGCTGCCCATTGTGAATGTGTGGGGGGGTATATGGATAGAGGGGATAGATGGAAAGATGGGAAGATGGAATAGAGGAAAGATGGGATAGAGGAAAGGGAATGAATTGAGGATGGAGAGGTAAAAGGAAGAAAGAAAAAAAGTATGGGAAACTGGATGGGAGCTGGAATATAAAGGCAGCAAAAACGGCGGGCAAATGGACCGCCAAAAAAAATGCGTTTTTGACGGCAAAATTCTCTTGAAAAAAATAATTAGCGTGGTTGGCGGGTGCGCTATCGCTGTATCTGCAGGAAGAGTGGATAGGCGGTGAAGCGGGGGTGGATATCGGCGTGAAGTACGAGGAACAAAGTACTGGTGTGTACCTAGGTACCTATCTGGCCTTAGTTGCAAGGCACGATTTTGCGGCTAGCTCTGGAGCGAGTCGGATCGATTGAAGTTGGTGGATTGAACGTGAATACCGTACCTTTGCAACACCACGACGCCACTTGCACGGTCTCGACGACTCCTGGTCCATTGTCTTTTTCTCTCAAGCAGATACCCCCCCACCGCATCTTTTCAAAATGCCGACGCCCGAGTCGGCCATGTTCCTGGCCAAGAAGCCGACGGTGCCGCCGACGTTTGACGGCGTGGACTACGACGATGACAAGCGCCTAAAGCAGGCGCAGGATGCCGTGATCCGCGAGCAGTGGGTGCAGGTCATGATGGGCCGCCTGGTGCGCGAGGAGATGGGCAAATGCTACTATCGGGAGGGCGTCAACCACCTGGAGAAGTGTGGCCACCTGAGAGGTGAGTTGGGGGGAGGAGATGGGGAGAGAAGATACGGAGGAAGCTGAGGAAGATGAAACAGGAAGAGAAAAAGAAACCAGACTAACACGCACAGAACGGTACCTGCAGCTGCTCCGGACGGCCAAGGTCAAGGGCTACCTGTTTGAGCAGCAAAACTACTTTGAGAAGAAGGCATAGACGACGATGGGATGACGACGGACGATGGCGGACGACGACGACGACGACATCACGGCGCGTCAGATGTACTTGTGACTAGACAACAAAGCGGCCTAGGCAGCACGGCGCAGGTCAAAGTCACAGACACATGCCGACAACTCGCATACTCTTTTCTTTCAAGACGACGGCCGGCGCGGGGCGAGGAGGCTATGGTTCGCCCGCCTCTTTGAGGGCTACGGGAAAGGAACAAGAACCTCAATGTACATATCTACCGGGAAGCAATGCGATTTTTGTGTAATGAAGAGCTGGAGTTGTTGTGACCATTTGCCGTGGCTCGTTGCAGACCCGTCTCCAGGCTCGATGAGCTCACCAGAAATAACAGGCACCTGATTGGCCCACCGTTAAGAGGCAGCACTGTAACTTATGAGAACTCATCCCACGACACGCAAATAAACACGCAGTCAAAGACCACTTCTCTTTGCGAACAGTATCAGTACAAGTATCGAAATATTGTTTGAATCACTGTTGTTCATTGTTCTGTGCTACTCGTACAATACTTACAGACGACGACGAGCTGCAGCTCAGTACAAACGCCCCACGTGACCATCACGTGCACCAGCCAGCCGAAAAAAGTCGAATAGCTTCAAGTCTGGCTTGCACCACTGCTGCAGCTACAGCAGGCACCACACACACACCACCACAAAACGGACAACATGAGCGTCTGCCGCATACCGCTACGGAGGGCACTGGCCCGCGCGCCATTACGAGCATCGTGCACAGCACCCGCGTGCTTGTCCCGCGGTGCTGCTGCCGCTTTTTCGACGTCGTCTGCTCTGCACAATGCCGCGGCCGCCACGGCCACGGCCACAGCCGGCGCAGCACAACCGGCGAAACCCTCAGCACCGGCAGGATCGGCGGCCGCCCCGGCCGTCGTGTCCTCCTGCCCCGAGGGCACCGTGCTGGTGGGCCTCAACTACACCAAGGGCAAGACGGACCCGGTGGCGATGCGCGACGAGGACTACCCGGCGTGGCTGTGGAAGTGTCTGGACGTGATGAAGAAGGCCGACGCGGGGCTGGACGCCGACGCCGGTGATGAGTTTTGTAGGTGCACCCTCAGGGAAACGTGCACAAGTACCCTGCTGACCAATAGCAAAATCCAAAAAGCAGCGGCGCATTGCGCGGCGGCGGCAGCGCGACCTGGAGGCGCAGATCCTGGCGACGGGCGACGTGACGGCGCTGGCGCCCAAGATCCCGCTGCAGCACCAGACGCTGAACCTGGCGGGCGGCGGCGCGGTGGCGACGGACGTGGACACGACGCTGGCGGCGGCGGCCAAGCGCACGGAGCTGCGCATGGCGATGCGCAAGGAGCGGCGGGCCAAGATCAAGGAGGACAACTACCTGCGGTCGATGTAGGGCGGGAGGAGCATATCAAAGTAAAAGAACGTCGTCTAGACAGTCAACAATGTATGAGTATGAGCGTCAACTGATGCGTACGTTTGAGCACGTGACCTAAAATTTAGACGTCATTAGCCCCTCGACGTCACTCTTTATTTTTATTTTTATGAGAGCCACAAACAACCATGTCATCACGCTCTCACTCGCAGTCGGCGTACAGCGTGCTGCTGCTGCAAAAGGTGCTGAGCCTGCGCGACGGCGTCAGTCCGCTGACGCTGGTGCTGGACACGCCGCGCGAGCCCGGCACGCCGCTGCTCGAGGAGATGATGCTGCGGGCCAAGACCAAGGCGGGTCCGGTGCGCAGCGGCAGCAGCGGCAGCAGCGGCGGCAGCAGCAGCAAGGTCGTCTACGTGTGCAGCCGTCTGGCACCGCGGCGCACGTCGCCGCATGTGGACGTTTACACTGAGCGCCGCGGTGATGAGTCGCTGGCCGCCTTTCAGGCGCGCATCGCCCAAGAAATTATACCTTCCTCCCCGCAGTCGCGCTGCCTGGTGGTGATTGACTCGCTCGGCCCGCTGGCGCAGTCGGAGCCGCTGTTTGTGGCGGCGTTTGTGTCGAGCCTGGTGTCGCCGACGACGGCCGTTGTCGGGCTGTACCGGACAGACGACTTTGTGTTGTCATCATCGGCAACGCCACTGCCGGCCACAGCAGCCCTCCAGGGCAAACCACTACCGCTGACGGTGCTGTGCCACTTGGCGACGGCGGTGCTGCGCGTGCAGCCGCTGGACGAAGAGGTGGCGCGCAAGCGGGCGCGCGACCGGGCGGAGGAGGCGCCGGTGTTTGGGTGGGCGGCGGGCGAGGGCACGCCGTTTGGGTACAGCAACTGGCGGTACAGCAAGCGGGATCTGGTGGGGGATGTACTCCAGCGGCGCGGGCTGCTGGTGGACATGGAGCTGCGGCGGCGCAGCGGGCGGGCGGTGGTGGAGCGGTATGTGATGGAGTTGGGGGGCGGAGCCGGAGCTGGCGAAGCCAGCGGAGGCAGAGGAGCGGCGGCAGCCCGAGATCAAGCAGCAGCAAAAGACGGAGCAGCAGCAAAAGACGGACAAGACCAGACAAGAAAGGCGATGATGCCCTGGCAAAAGGGAGCCACGCCGTGCACCACCATCACCGTCATGCGCGACCACGCCCTCTTTGCCGTGCCCGACGTGAGGGAGAGGGAGCACAACACTGATCACGACCACGGTGACAACAGCAACAGCAGCGACGACGACCAGCCGTCCTCCACCTTCTCCCTCGGCCTCACAGACAAGCAGCGCCGCGACCGCGCGGGCATTGTGCTGCCGTACTTTGACGCGCAGACGGACATTGGCGCCGGCGAGGGCGGCCGCATCCTGTACGACCTGGGGCGCGAGGACGACTTTGACGACGAGGAGGACGAGAGCTGGGAGGGGTAGTGGTGGATTTACGAGTATCTTCGTAGAGCCGATTTGACGATACCCTGCGAGTACGAGTTACACGAGGCTGTGATGATTAGTAAGCAATCGAAACTAGATTACACTTGCGCGCCAGCACTTTTCTCTTTGATCTTCATCACCATCACCAACACCATCAAACACCACCACACCACAACACAACCGCCCACCATGGACCTCGTCTCGACCGTCCGCAAACAGGGCTCGCGCGGCGGCGTCAACTTTAGCTGGGAGGATGTCGCCCAATCGTCGCGCCGCGAGTTTTACCTGGGCAACAGCGTCATGGCGCCCGTCGGGCGGTGGCAGCAGAGCCGCGACATTCACTGGTACAGCAGGGGCGGGGGGGATGGAGATGGTGAACAAGAGAAAAAAGAAGAAGAGGAGCGCCGCGCGGAGCTGGCGCGGGTGAAGCAGGCCGAAGAGGAGGCAATGGCGCGGGCGCTGGGGCTGCCGCCGGGGATGCTGTTGGGGACGGCGGGGGTGGGCGGAGGAGCGGCGGCGGCAGCAACCGGCAAAAACGCAAACGGAACCGGCACCGGCGCCAACTCGATTGCTGTACCTGCAGGGCTGTCGCGGGTGGCACCATCAGCAGCGGCAGAAGACAGCAAGGACAGCAAGGACAAGGACAAGGAGGAACGGCGACACGGGCATCGGGAGAGGGACGGCCACCGGGAGCGATCGCACAGGCATCGGGACCACAGGCATCGTGATGGGAATAGAGAGCACAGAGAGCATCGAGAGCATCGGGAGGGACGGGAGCGGCGGCATGACCGCGACCGGAGTGACCGCGACCGCTCCAGAGACCACCACCACCGAGACCGCGACGACCGTCACCACCACCACAACCACCACCACCGCAGCCGCAGCCGCAGCCCGCGACGTCAACGCTCCCACGACCGCTCCCACGACCGACGCGACCGCGACCGACGCGACCGCGATGCGCCTGCTGAAGCTGATACCCGCCGACGGGAGCCACGCGAGCCACGAGAGCCACGCGACGGCCGCAGTCATTAATCTCTTCCTATCGATACCCATTTACAAATATTTTTTAAAGAGTACAAAGTAAATTAATAAAATCATGAGCGCTAAAAGACAGACGTTGGTAACCAAAGAAGACGTGCTGAGAGAGATAACAACTATCGGCAGACATATAGACATATAGACAGACAAGACAGACAAGACAGACAGGCCCCGGCCCCTTTTACTCGTACTACTGCTCCTCCTCCTCGGGTATGGCCGGTATTGTCGTCGGTGTGGGCGGTTGTGGTTCTGTTGCGGCGTCTGCTGGTGGTGGTGGTGCTGCTGCGTCTGTAGCTGTGGGTGTTGCTGTGGGTGTTGCTGCTGCTGTAGCTGTACCTTCTGGTGCTGGAGTTGGAGCCGGGGCCGTCTCTGTTGCAGGCGCTGTTGCAGGCGCTGTTGCAGGCGCTGTAGCAGGCGCTGTAGCTGCCGCTGCTGCCGCCTCTTCTGTCGGCGTCGCAGGCGTATTTGGCGTAACAGGCGTAGTTGCTGCTGCTGCTGCTGCTGTCGTCGCTGCTGCTGTCGTCGCTGGTCCTGCTGCCGCTCCTGCTGCCGCTCCTGCTGCCCCCGCCGCCTCGGCATCCCCCCCAGTCGCCTTGTCCCGCCGCCGCCGCCGCGACCGCCGCTCTTCCTCGGCCGTCTGCCGCCGTGCCTTGCGCAGACTCTCGCGCCGCTCCTCGTCCGACTCGTCGCCGCGCATGCCCTGGAGCAGGAGAGCGGCACGCGCCGCCACGTCGTCGTCGCCGGCGGCAGTACTGGAACCAGCACCACTGCCGTTGGCATCCCCCCGCGGCGACCCTTGCACTGGACTCAGCAGACTGCCTGCCGACGGCGGTGCATCGGGCGACAGCTGGCTTGTTGAGAGGTCGCCACCGCCACCGCCACCGCCACCGCCACTGCCACCACCCGCTGCCCCCCCCGTCGTCGCCAGCCCGACCTCGACCTCGGGAATCTCGTTGATGTCGGGAATGGCCTGGCCCGAGGCCACGCGCACCTGGTGGCGGTCCTTGAGGCGCGCACGCCGACGCCGGTCGCGCTGGTCGCGGGTCTGCGGCGCGGCGGCCCTGAGTTTCTCGAGCAAGCTGTCCATGGCGCCGGCGGACGACGGGCTCGGCAAGGGGCCCAGCCCACCATTCTCGCCGCTGCCGCCGTGCCCGCCGCCCATGCCGCCGCCGCCGCCCGTCAGCTTGAGCTGGGCCGCGTGCTTGCGCTTCATGCTGGCCTCGTTGCGGCGGCGCGTCTCCTCGTAGAGCACGTTCTTCTCGTGCGAGCGCTTCCACTCCGTAATAAAGGTGGCGAGCTTCTGGAAAAAGTCGCGGCGCGCATTGTCGTCGCGGCTGTCCTCGCCGTAAAAGGCCATAATGTCGTCGTAGGTGCGCACCATCTCGTCGAGGTACAGCTCCATCTGCTCGGCCTTGCGGCGGGCCTCCTTCATGATGGGCAGCACGACCTGCGTGACGCGGTCCTGCGGGTGGAATTTTTTCGGGTCCGACAGGTTGCCATTGTCAAAGGCGCGCTGCACGCTGTTGATGTTGACGACGTAGCGCTTGGCGTCGGCCTGCAGCTGCTCAATGTTGATCTTTTGGGCCGCCACGACGCCCGAGATGTCCGTCACAAACGACGCCCACTCCGGGTACTGCTGCCGCACAATGCGCTCGACCAGGTCGGCCAGCGTCGACTCGTTCTTGTCGTCCTTGACCATGCCCAGCCGCGCCAGCGAGCTCAGCTTGAAGCCGCGCGCCTGCTTGTTGGCGTCGTTCATGTAGTTGCCAATGTCCAGAATCAGGCCCAGCACGTTCATCAGCGACACCGAGTCGCGGATCGACTCCGACACCGCCACCACCTGCCGGATGCTCTCCATGATCTCGTCGTACTCGGCCTCGTAGCTGCGCGTCAGCGCCAGCGCCCGCATCCGGCTCTTCCAGTAGTGGTGCAGCTCGTACGCCGTGTACAGGAACAGCTGGTCCTGCCGCGTCAGCTCCGCCGGGTCCAGCTCGCGCGTCTCCTCCGACACCCGCGGGCCCGTCCAGTCCTTGCTGTACGGCGCCAGCTGCTTGGCCATGTTGTCGTTGATGTTGCACAGGTCGTCTTTCTGCAAAAATTCCATCACCACCATGTTGTCCAGCACGCTCAGATCACACTGGATGATCATCTGCGACACCTTTTCGACCGGGTACTGCGAGAACTTGGCAAAGGCAATCTCAAACGCTTTCCGCAGATCGTTCGAGATAATCTGCTTCTTGTCGTCCTTCTTGCCCCCGCCCTGCCCCAGCAGCTTGATCTCCTTGGCCATAAACAGCTTCTCCACCTCGTCCAGAATGCCCTTTTTGCTCAGCTCCATGTACTTTTCCTCGCGGTCCTCCGCCGACGGCGTGTGCGCCGCCCAGTGCGTCGTCACCGTCTCGTCCACCTTCTCCCAGTGGAACGCCTTGAGCTTCTTCTTGGGCCGCACCACCGGCAGGCCCACCGACGACGACGGCTGCACGGGGCCAAACGCGTTCTTGGCCAAAAAGTGGCCCGACATCGACCCGGCCATGGGCATCGGCGGTGGTGGCGGCGGTGGCGGCATACCGGCAAGGCCACCAGGTGGCGGAGGCGGCGGAGGCGGAGGCGGTGGTGCACCCGGAAGTCTGCCGCCTGGCATGCCGGGTGGCGGAGGAGGTGCGCCGGGCAGCATGCCGGGTGGTGGAGGCGGAGGTGGTGGTGGCGGTGGTGCTGCTGCTGCTGATGCTCCAGGAGCTCCGGGAGCCGGAGGTGGTGCTCCCGGCAGCACACCAGGCATCGGCGGCGGCGGAGGAGGAGGCGGCGGCGGTGGTGCTCCCATCATGCCCTCACCGGCCGACACATCAGTAATCTCAATCTTGGGCGGGTCGCCGTCGTGCGGCGTAATCGGCGACTGCGACTCCAGGCTCGGGTGCGACGGCCCCGTTGTGTCGTCGTCGTTGTCGTTGTCATTGTCATTGTCATTGTCCTCCGAGTCACTGCCGTCATACCGCTTGACCTTGCCGGCAATTTCATTGACGAGACCCGACTTCTGCTTGGGGTCAATGACCGCCCGTCGCGTGTCGATGATGCGCAGCGTGCCGTTGTCGCCGCCGTCGTCGACGACATCGTCCCGGCTGCTGCTGCGCACCGGTTTCCGGCCCAGACGCGGCTGCCGCGACACCCGGCCCAGCACACTGTTGGTCATGCTGCCCGCACCGCCCTCGACGCCCAGCAAATTGCTCGGGAGCGTGCCGTCATCGTAGTCACCACTGCCGCCACCGCCACCGCCAAAGCCCTCCATCTCCTCGCGCAGCGCCCGCAGCCGGTCCGAGGGCCCCGCCGCCTCGCCCCAGACCCGGCCCTCCAGCTTGTAGTGCGCCTTTTGCCGCTCAATCTGCATCCGCAGCCGCTCCATAAGCTTTTCACGGTCCAAGATGCCCTGCATCCGCACCGGGTCGTCGTCGGCCAGGGCCGACTTGCCGCCGGAGGTGTCGGACTCTGCTTCGGCCCCCCCGGCCCCCGCCGTCCCGTTGAGTGCCGCTGCTGCCGCCCTGCTGGCTTTGCTGGCCGCCGCATTCGACGCCGCCACGTCCTGCGCGTCCCGCAGCATCAGGTACAGCTCGCGCGTCTCCAGCTCGTTGCGCTGCGCCTCCTTGGCCCGCAGCGTCTGCACGCTCTCAATCTCGGCTTTTGTTGCGTCCAGCTGCCGCCGCTGCGCATCAATGAACCGCGCCTGCTCGTCCAGCTGCCGCTGCATCTTGGCCACGAGCCCGTCGGCCCCCATCTCCAGCCGCCCGCGCATCTCGTCGCGCTCCGCCATGGCCGCCTCGGCGATTTGGCGCGCCTCGAGCGCCTCGTCCAGCGCCTGCCGCGCCTCCGAGTCCGTGTGCAGCTTGTCGAGCAGGCTCTGCACGCTGAAATTCAGACTCTGCTTCAGGTCCATGTCTGGCAGCCGCCGGTCCATGGCCACGTAGCTCAGCATCGCGTCCACCAGCTGGAACATGCGCAGCCGCTCCTCGCCGTCGCCGGCATTGTCGCGCATCAGCAGCAGGTGCTGCAGCGCTGACACAAAATAGTCCTGCGTGCGGGACCCTTTGAGGCGTGCCTGGATGGCATCGGCGATCTGCACCGGATCGTTCAAGTCCTTCACCTCGTTGCCCTCGACATTGTCCTTGATGCTGCTGTTCTCGCGCTCCAGCATGTCCTCATAGTCAATGGCCTCGTTGGTCCGGAACCGCTCGACCTGCTTGTCGATCAGGTCGTACTGAAAGGCCTCCATCTTGGTCAACACCCGCTTGATGCCGCACGCAATAAACTGCGCCCGGATGTGCAGCCGCAGCTGCAGGTCGTGCTCCGGCGCATCAATCAGCATGTTGATCAGCATCAGCGTCGCCACCGAGTACTCCATCAACAGATTCTCCATGCCGATGCCGCCGCTGCGCACCTCGTCGCTCGCGCCCACCATGCTGCCCATCTTGCCGCGGCCGTCCACCGTCACCTCAATGATGCGCATCCACGCGTCGAACCGGCCCGTCTCGCCCTGCTGGCTCTTGACGCTGTCCATGGCCTGGATCACCTTGAGGTGGCCCTCGCCGTCGCCCCAGTGCGACAAGAACGTCAGCACCTCCGACACCAGCTTGCGCGTCGACAGCCGCGGCGACACCAGCGACAGGCACAGCGCCACGAGCACCTGCTGGTGTGCCAGCGCGTCGTCGGCGCCAAACTTGTTGTTCATTAGCGCCTTGAGGCACTTGACCAGGTCGTACTCGCGGTCCAGCTCCTTTTCGCCGCGCGGCGTGTCCGGCGCCGTCGGCCCGCGCGCCTGCTTGCGGTTCAGCTTCAACAGCACGTTTGTGAGTGCCACCTGGCCCTGGCACTCGATAAACCGCTTCACCCACCCAATCTGCTGCGTCCGCAGGTTCACCTCCAGGCTCGCCAGGTTCTTGCCGTCCAGCCGGTTCTCCATCACCTTGCGCACATACCACTCGGGCGACCCTTCCTCGTCCGAGTACGTCGTCACGTCCACGTTCTGGTACTGCCCCGGCCGCGTCGTCGCCCGCCGCCGCTGCTCGCCCTGCCACTCCGTCAGCCGGTCCTGGTAGATCAGCGTCCACTTCTTGACCGGCGGGTACGCAATCATCTGCCGCCGCGCCTGCTCCGGCAGGTTGAGCCACCCGCGCTTCTGCATCAGCGCCAAAAACATTTGCTCAATCACCACGTCGTCGTCGGGCTTGGCCAGGTTAAACCCGTCGTTGGTCGACCCGCCCGCCGTGCCCGGGCTGAGGCCGCCGCCACCGCCGCCCGAGCTGGCCACTGACGCCTTGGTCAGCCGGTTGTGCGACTCGCGGTTCGACGTGTACGAGCTCTGCGACGACGTGCTCGGCATCACCGAGTAGATGCTCGCCTGGTCCGACGACGTGCGCGGACCGCCTGTCGTCGTCGTCGTCGTCGCATACGAGTTGTACCGCGCATTGTACACCGACCCCTCGCGTGGCGCGCCCCATTGCTGCAGCTGCGACTGCCGCCCGGACGCCATGGTCAGGTTGCTGCCCGGGCCCGGTGCTGGTGCCGCCATTCGCGACCCGCTCGTCGCCGCTGGGTTGGTCGCGGGGTCAAACGACGGGTACTGGTGGAAGTCGCTCGTGAGTTTGTTGAGGTGGTGCGGTAATGGCTCGCGGCCGGTTGGGCCACCGCCGCTGCCGTTGTCGTTGTTGTTGTTGCCGTTGTTGTTGCCGTTGTTGCCACCCGGTGTCGGCAGATAGTCCACCGGCACGGGTGAGCGGCGGCCGCTCGGGACGCTGTCGTAAGGGATCGACGTCATGACGCCGGCCATCATGTTGATGCCGGCCTCGGGCGATGTTGGCCGGTCCAGGGAAATGACCGAGTCGCGGTTGTAGCGCGACGACCGCGAGTGGACGCTGGCGGCGTCTGCGTCCGTCGGGCCCATAAACGACTTGGCGTCATCGTTGGCCGGCGCGCGCTTGTCTGTTTTGTGCTTGACGCGCGAGAAGAACGACTTGCCGCCCGACGACTGCCTAGTTTTGTCGGACATTGTGGCGGCTGGCCGAGGCCACAATCTGAAGAGGAAGAGGCGATTCGCAGGTCAGGAGAGTGTATGAGGGGGAGGGCGTGTATAGTCAATGCCGATTCAAGGTGCTGTCTATGCTGTCTGCTGTCTGAGTCGATGCACTGATTGCAGCATGTTTCCTTTGGGAAAAAGACAAATCGGCGACAGTCAGGGGTAGGTTTCGGTCTGCATGAAGAGTTAGCATGATCTTTTAAGACAAGCGAACGGACGGGATAAAACAAGGAGGGACGCACCACCTGTAGCGACCGGAAAACAGCGGGAGCCCGAGTCAGCAAGTGACGCTGAAGAAAAAGCCTCCCAAGTGAGAGCTGGATGTCGTGATACCTCGAAACGGCTGTGACGGTTGCTTCGAGGCCGCGGGGCTGTTGCCGTCGTCTGTGCAGACAAACGAAACAATCAGGTTGCAGTGGCCGTCTACTGAAAGAGGGCCGCTCGTCGTTATCGTCGTTGTCGTCGCTGTCGCTGTCGCTGTCGCTGTCGCTTGTCGTTGTCGTCGTCCGCGGCGTCGGCGTCGGTCGGTTAGAGGAGGGTTTCAATGCCGATGCCCGTGTCTCCTTTTACTTTGTACAAGTAGAATTGTCGTCGGGATGGAATGGCCGGTTGGTGGACCTGCAGGAACACACACATACAGAAGAGTACTTTTGCACGCGCTCTCTGGGGGGTGTGTGTCTTGTCCTGTCGGAACGCAATGGGTCGTCTTTTTTGTCTGCCTGTCCCTTTCTGGCTGTCTCTGGTGGCTCTGGTGGCTCTCTCTGGTGGTTCTGGTGGTTCTGGGGCCCTCGTTCTCTCTCTGGCCTTGAGGGGGGGGGGGTTCCGTCAAAGGTGGAGAGTGCGGGCTGAAACAGGATTAGCACAGTGGAAACCCCTGGGCCTATGGGTGACGGGCAGCGGTGTTGGGTACGAGTAAAAAAGAAGAGTTTGGGGGGCGTTTGCGCATGCGTTCCTGCCTGATAACGAGATAGCGCTCGTATGGTTTGTGGTCGGAGCTATTCTTGGACCGTTTGTGCCTTGCCGTCAAGCACAGTGCAGGGGTTATATGGACTGTGCTTCGACCATGCTGTTCTTCTGCGATCTCGTACGAGTATTCTGCATCGCCCATACACCGTACTCGTACTGTGCCCTCACTAAAAATGGTACAGTAGCATTCGGTGTGTGCACTGTACTTCTGGAATCATCTCCTGTTTCCCCAGTCTGCAGCGCCGTCCCGCTGCAAATCAACGTCCTCTCCGTCTGGAATGCGTACCGGTAGATCTCTATCAAATGATTGCAATTCAAAGTGACGCCCGTGTTCGTTTGTTAATGAATAGTATCGTACTCGTAGCTGGAACGGTAATTCCAACTCAGTTGAGCCTCGCTCTACCATTCACGGAGCCGTACAGAGTATTCGTACTCCATACAATCATACTGGTAGCCTTCTCGATTAACCTGTCATATCGTAGAAGTGGGCAAAGCTACTCGTATTCTTCTCCTTCTTTTGTCTGATCACAGCTCGGGTCGAGACGGTACGCTAGCCTTGGAGATCGGCTCTGCATGAGATTCGCAAAGTGATTTCAGGTACGACGCCGGGCAGACGCGATGCCACGGGAATTACGGAGTACGAGTACAGAATTCTACAAGTATGGGTATTGTACAAATTACGAAATACGAAGTAAGATTCATTTTACTCGTACGGAGTAACAGAAAAGGCTGGAAGGCGGCTCATACTCGTCGCTACCCCGTCGGTATTACATAATCCATCGCGCTAGCGTAACGTCTGCCTGCCCCGTAATCCCCTGGACATCGTGGCGTCACTGCTCCTTTCTGCGTCGGCCGTCGACATCACGACAGCCCACGAAGCGAACGGGCCCGACAATCTACCTACCGAGTGTGTCCTGTTTGATACAGCCACTTTATATCGGGTTTCTCACCTCTGTCGGCACAGAAGCAAGCGTTGGCCCAGCATCCGGCATCGCGCGCAACCGCGGACAATAGCACGCAAGCCCACGAACAGCCGACCCAGACCGACCCAGAGCCACGACCAGACCGAGCACGCACCAATACAGACCCGACGCGCACGAACAAAAGACGACTTCGGTCGGCCATCCGTCCCAATG
Source organism: Ophiostoma montium (assembly GCA_029299015.1). Taxonomy (NCBI): domain Eukaryota; kingdom Fungi; phylum Ascomycota; class Sordariomycetes; order Ophiostomatales; family Ophiostomataceae; genus Ophiostoma; species Ophiostoma montium. The sequence continues at coordinate 173,976 of JANSMC010000014.1, forward strand.
GGCGCCACCCTTGACGCCATCAAGGTAGGTCGCGCAATCACCTTCTACTTTTCCCCCCGGCCAAGCCACTAACTTGCAGACACTCCTCTTCCCGGCCCTCATTGCGCTCTTCATCTTTGTCTTGATCAACTTTGCCCTCGTGCCCGCATGGCGCCTCTACCGCGGCCGCTACGGCCACTACGTGCCCGTCGAGGAGCTGTCGTCGCAGACGCTGTCGCTGGGCTACCGCATGCACGTAGCCATTGGTAGCTTTTTCGCGCGCGCCTCGAATGCGACGTCCAACTGGCGCGATCGCCGCGGCGGCAACAGCGGCAACCAGACTAATTTGAATTCACGCGTTGGCCTCGGATCCCGCCTGCGGGGCATGTTTGGCGGCGCGCGGCAAAACCACGAGTACGGCGAGATGATGGGCGACGACGTGTTGTCGGAAGACGGCGAGGAGCTGGGCACAATACGAGGCGGGCCCGCCGGAGCAGGAGCAGGACAGCAGCCGCGCGACCTGCCGCCGGCGTACGACGAGCGTCGGCTGAGCAGGGAGCTGGAGCAAGGGTTCATGGACGACAGCGACGACGAGGAGCAGCAGCAGAGGCGGCGATGAGTTGGTGGCAGATGGCAGAAAGAGAGCAGCATATTTTATTTTTTTTGGAATTCGAGCGTTTGATTTATGTATCTTATTAGCATGTTTAGGGAATATCTATTTGCGTGTGTTTTATCTTGATTAGCATTGTACTTCGTTTTGTTGCATCTTGCATTGCATGTTCATTCACATGTACGGTAACGGCTCTGCCAATATGACGGATAACGGTGAAGTGCTTCTGCCGCCAGACTTCGGTGTCTAGACCTCATGCCGGGGTCATGTTCCGGCCAGTACTGCTGGGCGTAATATACAGTGTCTCCCTGTAGCTTTATAGCCAGGACCAGTCGTCTTTTTTAGCAAGTACTAAGTAATATGAGTAGTAACATCTCTCGAGCTGTCTTGACAAACACCACTGGCTCTACTGCCTGCAAGCCAAGGTATCATGGATCGAGCGTCGTCAGAAAGCGATAATGACTCGACAGCCTCCGAGAGCCAGCGTCACCCAATGTTTCTTTATGAGTACTCTTCTTTATAGGATATTCATTTGCTGGCAGCAGTAATACAAAAAAATAACTACGAGTACTCGTAGAAGAGACGTCGGCACTGTTCTTTCCCATCTAGGCAATGCTCTATTAGTGGAGGCCGATGCCCCGCATTTACACGACGTACGAGTACATCCCATCGCGACATCTCCAGCGCGTCTCTGCTTCGTCAACTGACTGCGGCCCAAAGCTGCCAACAAATATGAAGTTCCGGGCCGAACTCCGCAATGTGCGCACCTTCTCCAAGCTCGTGGCGGCGCTGAGCGCGCTCGACAAGATTGTGTGGATCCGGCTCGAGGACGACGTGGTGCGGTTTATCGTCGTGCCGGACCGCGGCTCACAGGTGTGGTGCACGTTTTCGCGTGCTTTTTTTTTCGACCCGGGGGCGTTTGTGCTGAAATCGCTGAATGCGGGCAACGCCATTGACCTGGAGATTACGCTGGCGTCGCTGCAGCGCGCGCTGCGGTCGGCGCTGCAGAGCAGCACAGACCCTGTGCTGCGGCTGACGAAGCGCGACGGCGCGCCGGTGCTGTCGATGACGATTCCGACCATGACGAACCCGCGGGGGCTCGGGGCGTTTGGATTTGGGCCGGTGGGGGGCAGTAGTGGCGGCGGTGGTGGCGGCAGTTCAGCACACACAGGCCGCTTCCGGGAGAGCACTTTCGGCAGCATCAGCGACATGGATGCCGCCTCGTCCGAGTTGGAACTGCTGGCCAAGCGCGAGCGCGAAAAGGTCGTCGTCCAGGACATGCCGGTGCGCGTGATGACGGCCGAGGCCATGGCGAGCGTGCTGGAGCCGGCGGTGCCCGAGGCCGACGTCAACATTGTGCTGCCGCCGCTGCTGCAGCTCAAGGCGGTGTCGGACCGGTTTACAAAGCTGGCGCATGCGGGGAGTGGTGGTGGGGCTGCAGGTGCCGGTTCACTGTTGGGGGGAGCAGGCAGCAGCGGGTTTGGCAATGCATTTGGCGGACCGACCGGAACATCTACCGGTGCCACCACCACCGCCACCTCCGGCTCCTCGCCCAAACTCGAGCTCAGCGCCAACATGTACGGCGTGCTGCGGCTGCGGCTCTTGACGGACACGCTCAATGCCGAGACGGTGTGGAACGAGCTGGAGAACCCGCCGCTCAACGAGGACGCGCTGCCGATCCCGCTGGCCGAGCACCCGAGCACGCGGTACCGCGAGGCCGGGCCCGAGAAATTTGCCACGGTGCGCGTGGACGGGCGCGACTGGAGCCGCGTGCTGAGCGTGGGCCGGCTGGACGGGCGCGTGATTGCGAGCGTGATTGACGGCACGGCGCTGATTCTGCACGTCGACGTGACGCAGCCGGACGGGCCCGACGACCCGGACGAGATGAGTTCGATTACGGTGGGTTTTTGCTGTTTACAATATTGATGATGACGTCTGCTAACCAAACAGTACTATGTGTCCTCGTACAGTGTATGATAGTCTGGCTTTTGTTCTTTTATTGTTGCATTTGCTTTACGGCGTTTGGTCAACAGGATGGCTGTTTTCACTGATTTACGTCTGATTTGTTCATTTGTTGTTGCGTTGTTTCAAAGGCTGGGAATACCAACTAGTACAGAATACCAATGTTTTATGCATAATAAACTTGGCGATGGAACACACGTAGTGTGCTGTCGTCGTGATCATAGACTCGCCGTGATGCTAGATGTACTCGTAGCTGTGCCGTTCAGGGGTAGCTGCTGTCACCAGTGCCCCAAACCCGCTAACGTCTGCTAAAGAATGAATACAGTACAAATAATATGATCTCACCAGTTTCCACTAAATATACTGCTATCGGTCAGCTATCAAGCAGCTCTCGACCTCCTGATCGTCAACACCACCACCAGCCCGCACGGCGCATATTGACGGCGCACAACACGGCGCACCGACTCGTAACCGACTCTAGCGATACTACTCGACGAAGACGAGCTTATACACAGCTCGACTACCTTCTCACCAGTGGCCGACACCGCCACCTGTCCTCGCCGACTCGGGCCATGCCTCCCGCGATATAGACGGCTGCAACCTTTTTACATAGACTGCCCCAGCGGACAGCCACGGCACCAACATGCCGCGGCCCGAGCCCTACCTCCCCGCGGCCCCGGCCCAGGTCAAGGTGCTGGTGGTGCCCGTGGGCCCGATGCACCGCGACCGGTTTGCCTCGTTTCTGGACCGGCTCAAGACGGAGCGGGCCATTAGCCTGCACGACGTGAGCGCCGACAGCCGGCCGAACAGAAGTAGGCAATTTCTGGTTTTGACGTTATTTGGTTATTTGGTGGCGTGGTGCTAATCCAACAGCCATGTTTAGCCCCCTGGCGTTCCCCGACGGCTTCATCTTTTACGACCTGGTGACGCACGTGCCGCCCGACGCCCACCGCAACGCGTCGCTGTCGCCCTTTGAGCTGCACCGCGAACCGCTCGTCGTGCTGGCGCTGGCCGACGGTGCCGTGCTCAAGACGGTCGACTACGGCAGCAAGCGGCACTCGTCGTCGGCGGGCGCGCGGTCGGTCGAGGAGCGCAACGTGCGCGCGCTGTACCAGGAGCTGGAGGCGCTGCGCGACACGCACACCAAGGCGCTGGTGCACCGCGTGCTGATTTTTGACTACGGGGTTGGGGGGGAGGAGGCGTCTGAGAAAAATGAAGAGGCGACAGACAGCGGAGGCCCCCCCCACATGCCGGACGAGGGCATGGCGACGGTGCCGCCGGTGGAGCAGTCGAAGCGCACGACGATCAAGACAATCATGGCCGACGTGTCGTCGCTGCTGCTGGCGGAGATGAACACCATGGCCCGGTCGCTCGAGGCCCTGTCGTACATTGAGTCGCCGGGGCAGACGGGGGGGCCATCACGCGGGCATGGTGAAGGATTTGGGTCCGACGACAGCAGCATGGCGTCGCGGCGCAACTCGCACTTCCCGCTGTCGACACGGTCTGGGTCGCTGACGACGGCAGCAGACCGCGCACACGCACGCATGTCGATGCCGGTGCCGTTCAAGACGGGGTCGCCGTTTGGGGGGGGGTCGAGCAGCAACAGCGCAGGGTCGACGCCGGCAGTACGTCCGTCGACGCCCGTCAGTCACTCGGACGACATGGGGTCGGCGGGTATTCTGTCGAGTCCGGAAAAGGGTGGTTCTCACGGCGACTCCATCGCGGTGCAGGGCTTTGGCTCGGGCGGACTCAACGAGCGGTGGCGCATCAAGGGCAAAGGCCGTGTCACCATTGTCGTTGCCTCTCTTTATCTACAGGCCGGCCTCTGGACAGATGCGCTCAAGGAGCTGATTGACGGCGCGACGGTGGCGCGGTCGGTCAACGACCACGTGTGGCACGGCAAGGCACTCGAGCTGATTGTCGTGTGCCTGCTGCTGCTGGCGTGGGCCGACGTCGAGTTCCAGGTGCCGAGCGTGCTGCTGCCGCCGCCGGAAAAGGGGTCGGCGGCACAGCACGCGGCGCTGGCGCTGGAGGCGGCCGCCGAGAAGGCGCACCCGGAGCAGGCCAAGTGGCTGCGGCACCTGCAGCTGATCCTGCCGGAGCTGCTGGACCGGATTTTGGGCTTGTACTCGCGCATCTCGGCCGAGCACCTGCCGCCGCTGCCGCTGGCCGAGGCGACGCTGCGGTTTAGCAGTCTGCTGACGGCGCTGCACATGGCCGACGGCGTGGTCGGCCGGGCGTTTCTGGATGTTGTCGTCGAGGGCAAGGCGTCCGATACTGTGTTAACGACATCACCACGGCTGACGGTGACGCCATCGCGCGCGTACATTACCAATATGCTATTTAAAGCGTATCCGTCCCTGGCGGCCGCGACCACCGACACGCTGCCGACGGTGGACCGGATTGTGATTTTGAGCGGCATCGCGGCCGGGTTGGGTCGGCTGGGCCTGCAGCGCAAAAAAAGCATGGTGGTGCGCGAGCTGCTGTCGGTGCTGATCAGCGGGCTCGTGGATGCGCGCACGCGCGGCGCGGCCGAGGTCGGCATTCACCCGGCGGCCGGGCTGGTGTCGCTCAACGGCGTGGGCGGCATGGGTGCGGGCGCAGGCACACAGCACTCCGGGCACACCAACGGCGCGGCCGCGCTGGACCTGGCCGAGGGCGACATTGAGTCGGGCGTCGAGACGTTTCTGGGCATGCTCCTGAAACAATATGGCGTCGTGGAGCTGGAGCCGGCCGTGCTGCCGACGGCGGTCGCTTCTACCGAACATATCGTGGACGACTCGGACGAGGCCATTGTGGCCCGCATCGGTGACCAGGCGGCCGCGCGGCTGTTTGGCCTGCCCGGCAACAAGTTCAACCTGCTGCGCGCGTGCATCAACTTTTGCGAGGCCCTGCCCGACTTCGCCGGCGTGCTCAAGTACTCGAGCGACCTGCTGCGGACAGGGGGCAGCGGCATTGCGCCGGGGCCGACGCGCGGCGACGCGGCCGCCGTGCTGTCGCGCAGCGAGCAGGTCCGGCTCGTCACCAACATTGCCAAGACGTCGAATCTGTCGCGGCGGCTGGGCTTTGGGGAGATCAACGCCGAGTACTGGGACGAGTTTCTTGTGCGCGGCGTCAAGCTCGAGCCCGCACCGGCGGCCTGCCAGCCCGTGGCACACTCCAAGGCCGAGCTGCCGGTGACGACGATTGCGGGCGGCAAAGCGGCGGCGGCGCACACGTCGCAGGACGTCGACCCGTTTATTCACAACTCGTTTCTCAAGCCGTCGGCCAAGGCCATTGTGGAGCCGATTCTGGTGACGGACGAGCCGGCGACATTCAAGCTGACGCTGCAGAATCCGTATGACATTGACGTGGAGATTGAGAGCATCCGGATTGAGACACAGACGGAGGCGGCGGAGGAGACGGAGACGGAGACGGAGACGACGGCCGATGGCACCGACAACGCCGCCAACAACAACACCGCCGCCGTCGCCGCTTTTGAGGCATTCGCCGACAGCACGGTGCTGGGCCCGTTCCGCACGCAAATCGTCAAGGTGTCGGGCGTGCCCCGGGCACCTGGTGCCCTGCGCGTCACGGGCGCCATTGTGCAGGTACGAGGCTGTCGTGAGCGGCGGTTCCCCGTGTTTGCCGAGCCGTGGTCGCCGGTGCGGCCGGACAAGGTGAAGCACATTGGGCGGGTGCCGTTTGGGGAGCAGCAGCAGCAGGAGCTGGCGGAGAAGCGTGCCTCAGTCCCGGCGGAGAAGCGGACTTCAGTCCCTTCCGACAAGCGGACCTCGGGCCCGGCAGACAAGCGTATTTCGGCCCCGTCCGACAAGCGCATCTCAACGTCAACCTCGTCTATTTCACTGCCCCCCCTCCCCGTCCCGACGCAGCTGGCGCTCAACGTCATCCCGCCGCAGCCCATGGTCGTCGTCGAGGCCACGACGCTGCCGCAGTCGTCGGTCATGGTGCTCGAGGGCGAGCGGCAGGTGTTTTCGGTGACTCTAAAGAACCTGTCGACGGCGACGCCCGTGGATTTCTTGCTGTTCTCCTTTTTGGACTCGACGCAGGCCGCCGTGCAGACGGCGCTGGCCCGGCGCGACACGTCGCCGGCCGAGCTGTACGAGTACGAGCTGGTGCTGGCCAAGAAGCAGGCGCTGCGGTTGCGGACGGCGTCGGCGTCGGGAGGAGGTAATGGAGCGGCGGCCCAGCGAAGGCGGTACATTGCCCCCGGCGACACGGCGACTTTCGAGTTTGAAATCCTCGGCAAACCGGGCCTGACCAGCGGCACGATCCAGGTCGACTATGCACACCTGGGCGTGCCCATTGACGACGTGGCGTCGACCTTTTACACGCGGCAGGCGTCGCTGCACCTGACGGTGACGGTCAATGCGAGCGTCGACGTCGCGCGCATGGACGTGCTGCCGCTGCACGGCGGGATTCCGGAGCCGCTGTGGGAGCGGTGTGGCGGCGGCGGCGGCGGCAGCAACGGTGGTGGCGGATTAGTCAGCAAAAAGGCCAAACGGAGGCTGAGCCACGACAAGTACTGCCTGCTGCTGCTGGACCTGCGAAATGCATGGCCGAGCCAGATGCGCGTCGAGCTGACGGCCGACGATGGCGATGGCGGCGATGGCGACGACGGGGATACTATAAGCGTCACAGAATACATCCTCCCCGGCAACACGGCGCGCGTCGTTGTGCCCATGCGCCGCATCTACCTCGACGACCCGCACGCGTCGATCCCGGCCCTCAACCCGCTGCGCCAGCGCCAGTTTGTCGTCAGCACCGGCAAGATCTCGCCCGACACGGAGCGGGCCAACCGCGAGGCCTTTTGGTACCGCGAGCGGATTCTGGACCGGCTGCGCGGGACGTGGTCGACGCAGGAGGGGGGCAATCCGTCTACATCGTCGACGACCCCCCGGCACGGCGCCATTGAACTGCGCAGCGTGCGTCTGACGCCGCGCATGATTGAGGCCGTCAAGGTCGACGAGGTCGGCATCGAGCTGGGGATACGGCGGGTGGTGGATGATGATGACAAGAAGAAAAACAAAAACAAAAAGTCCAGAAGCAGCAGAATCCTCGAGGTCGACGCCTTTGCCGAGCTCGTCGTGCGCGTCACCAACCGCACGGCCGCACCGCTCTACCCGACACTTCGACTCATGCCGGCGCTGTGCCACCGCCCGCTCAACGTCGCCCTCGACTACACGCGCAAGCTGGCGTGGAACGGCGCGCTGCAGCAGACGCTGCCGGTGCTGGGCGCGCGCAGCTCGACCGAGGTGCGGCTGGGGGTCACGGCGCTGTGCCGCGGCGAGTTTGAAGTGACGGCGTCGGTCGAGGAGACGCGGTTGCCGCCGGCGGTCACGGAGGAGAAGCCGAGTGAAAAGCACGGCCGGCCGAGGTCCAACACGGAGACGCTGCTGCTGGACTCGGTGCTGGGCCCGCGCGAGCGGCGCATCTGGCACTCGCGCAACGCATGCCACTTTGTGGTTGTGGACCGTCGATGAGCACGAGTGCTCGTTGTTATAAAAGTTATGCAGCAATGAGATATGCATCAATTGAATCAATCATTACAAAGTACAAGGCTGAGCCTGCAGTAGCCGCTCCGAGGAGCCGACGCGAAAAAGAAGTGGAGCCAAAAAGCACTTGGAACCGATTGATACAAGACAAAAAAATCAGACATCACTTGGCGACGGGCACGGCAGCGTTGCAAACGAGTCTTTTGTTTCAAGATATGTTTTGTTACCGGAGTATTTTTTAGCCATTTTGTGAGAGCTGCACAGCCGAGAACTCTCATCACAAGACGGCTCACAACAAGCTGCAACTTACACGATCGAGATTGGCTTAGTCATCACGGACCCTCGACGACGAGCTGGTCCGTCTTTGCAGTCACTCTCCTTCCTTGACAGTCCCTCACGCAGTCCGCCGGCATGCCACCCAAGGGCGCCCGCCGCCCGCGCATCCTCTTCCTCGATGCCTACGACTCGTTTGCCAACAACATCACGGCCCTGCTCGCCACCCTCGTCGACGCCGACGTGCACGTGCTCGCCATTGACGCCAAGGTTACCCCTAAAGCGTTTCGCGACGAGGTCGCCTGCTATGATGCCGTTGTTTGTGGACCGGGGCCGGGGTCGCCCGACTGTGCCGCCGACATCGGCCTGATGCAGCATGTGTGGGGGGCGGCGGCCACAGAAGACGACCCGACCGCCGCACTGGCACCAGCGCTGGGCATCTGCCTGGGCTTCCAGAGCTTGGTGGCGGCCCACGGCGGCCGCGTGCGCCGCCTGCAGTCGGGCGGCCTGCACGGCATGGTGCGGGCGGTTGATACCCAACAACAAGACATTTTCAGGGGTGTCGCGCCCTTCCGCGCCACGCTGTACCACAGTCTCGGCGCCGACATTGGCCAGGACGGCATCGACGAGGCGAGCTGGGCGGTCGACAAGTGGAAGGCTGTGGGAGCGCTGAAACCTCTTGCTTGGGTGGAGGAGGCCTTGCCGGCCACCAACGCCGCCACCACCACCACCGCCCCCGCCGAACGCATTTTGATGGCCGTGCGCCACGCGACGCTGCCCCTCTGGGGCCTGCAGTACCACCCTGAGTCGGTGTGCACCGACGCCGCGAGCCATGCCGTGCTGACCAACTGGTTCTGGGCCGCCGTGCAGTGGAACGTCGAGCACGGGCGCATCCGTGCGGAGCCGAGGGGGGGGCGGCCTTTGCTAGCACGGCAGGCCACACGGCCGAGTCTGCTGTCCATGCCGGGGCCCATCATTGAAAACGACCTCATCAGCCCCCCACGCTACATCTCCCGCACCATCCCGCTCCCTGTCGCCCACGTCCAGGTGCCGGACCTCGTCGACATTTTGCAGCCCGCAACATCCCAGCATATTGTTCTCGAGTCTGCCAGCGCCGCGGCCGCCGTTGGCTCACCTGACAGCACGGAGCCGGGCGTCGGCGACGCGTCCGACACCGAGGCCATCCGCGGCCGTTACAGCATTGTCGCGCTCGACGTGGCGGCGGCCACGCGCATCGAGTATCGCACGGGCGACCGGTTTGCCACGATTCGGCGAGGTCATAGCACCGACGCCGACGACGCCGACGACGCCGACACCGTGCCACTGGACGGATCGCAGTCCATCTGGCAGCTGCTGGCCGCCTTTCACGAGGCACGGCGGGCCCAGCTGGTGGTGGATGCCTCGGTCACCCCCCGCGACCTGCCCTTTCTCGGTGGCTTCATGGGCTATGTGACGTACGAGCAGGGTCTCTCCGACATTGGTGTTGACGTGGCTGCCAACGACCGTGGCCACACCCGGCCCGACATTTGCTGGGCCTGGATCACGCGCAGTCTCGTCGTCGACCATGACTGCGGCGTCGTCCATGTGCAGTCGCTGGGCGGTGGTGACGACGCCGCGTGGGTGGACGAGACGGTGTGCACACTGCAGGCGTCGCCAGTGTGGGCGTCGTCGTCGTCGTCCCCGTCGTCCCCGTCGACGACGGAAACACTTTGCCTTCCGCCCGTCCTCCGCACGCAGCTCCCGGATGCGCAGCACTACCAAGACCTCGTCCGCCGGTGCCAAGAGTACATTGCCGCCGGCGAGTCGTACGAGCTGTGCCTGACGGGCGAGACGCGCGTCACGACGGTTCGTGATGGCGCCGACGGGGACGTGGACACCGACAAAGACGCAGCCGGCTGGTCACTCTACCGCGCCCTGCGCCGCGCCAACCCGGCTCCCTTTGCGTCCTACCTGCGCATCGGCACCGCCACGCTCGTCAGCAGTTCGCCCGAGAGGTTCCTGTCGTTTAATCCATCTGCCACCACCGCCAACGAGCTGACCTGCTCCATGCGCCCCATGAAGGGCACCGTGCGCCGCTCGGCCACCGTGCGCACCCTCGCCGACGCCCAGGCCCTGCTGCACGTGCCCAAGGAGGAGGCCGAGAACCTCATGATTGTCGACCTCGTGCGCCACGACCTGCACGCCGTCTGCGGGCCCGCGCGCGTCCACGTGCCGCGCCTGCTGCAGGTCGAGCCGTACGGGCACGTCTTTCAAATGGTCAGCGTTGTGCAGGGCAGCTGTCCCAGCAGGGGTACAACATCGGGCATCGACATGCTGTCGGCCAGCCTGCCGCCGGGCAGCATGACGGGCGCGCCCAAGAAGCGCAGCTGTGCGCTGCTGCAGGGTGTCGAGGCCGTGTCCCAGCGGACCGAGCGCAGCCTGTATGCGGGCGTCGTCGGCTACGTGTGCGTCACGGGCCGCGGCGACTGGAGCGTGACGATCCGGAGTCTCTTTCGGTGGGACGACGAGACGATGACGTCGACGGTCGAGGACGGGACGACAACCGACGTGTGGCACATTGGCGCGGGCGGTGCCGTCACCATCCTGAGCACGCCCGAGGGCGAGTGCGAGGAAATGTTGACCAAGCTGGCGAGTCCTCTGGGGGTGTTTGGCTTGTGAGCTTTTGTATTTTGTATCTATTTTTGTTTTCTTGTATGCCATCAGCATCGACACTCAACGTGTCCACGGCGTTTATTTTTGTTTGTTCTTCCTTTCTTCCTTTCCTTTAGTCACGCGATACCTCAACGATAGACGACATAGACACACTGCGAATATACCGACATAGACATAGACACCATGTATCAAAATCAGTCATGTGAGAGGCAAAACGTTGATGTTGGCTGTGATGCTAAACGGCAAAGGCTGCAGCTGACAGGCAACAACGACAGCACAAGACGAGAGTACCAACACAACCCCGATAGGATTGGAGGCAGTAACAGAAGTAAATAACAAAAGGAATAATAATAAACAAGAAGCATGACCAGGAGGAAACAAAAAGGAAAATATAAACAAGAAAGAAACAAAACAAAACGCAAAAGGACTGCACAAAACAATGATATTACACTCAAAACACAACTGAACAACACAAGCTCCCCCCACCAACTAAAACTCTTGGTCCTCCTGGAAAAACAGACCAAACGAGATTATCGTGCCGTAAATCAGCAGGCCGCCCACAATCGACATGACCATGGCGCCCACCTCAATCAGGTGCGAGTGCGCGAGCACGACGGGCAGCGCAATGCCCATGACCACAAAGAAACCCGTGAAAAAACGGCCAACGTCCAGCACGGCCGCGCCCGAGCTCTCGACAAAGTCGTCCGGGTTGGCGCAGCGGCTGCAGATCCAGTTGGGCAGCGGCGCGAGCACATAGGTCGCGACGACGAGCAGCGGGTAGTAGACCTTCCAGAGGGCGCACGACAGGATGACGAGGAGAAAGCCGACGGCGAGCACAAAGGAGAGGGCAATGATTGTTTTGAGGCCGGCGGTCGTCATTGTGGCGGTTGGGCGGGTGGGTGGACGAGGGTGGTCTCGGGATGAAGAAGAAGAGGAGGACGGAAGAAGAAATCCGTCGATCGGGGCCGGGCCGGGGGCGGACGCGGAGGAGATGGAGGAGACGGTCGGTGATGGTATCAGTCTCGAAGATGGTCGTCGGAGAACAAATGGATGAACAAACGATGACGCTGCGGCAATATGACGAGTGAAGCTCCCAGCTGACGATATGACGACGACGAAACGCGGCGGCGGCAACGGGCGGGCGTGCACTAGCGCCATATGCAAGATTATGTCAGCCTGACCAAAACGGACGGCGCGCGCACTCTGCCTCAAGCCTCAGGCCAAAATAGTTGCGAGTAAAATTGTGGCTCGTTCAAATGTGGCTCGTGTGGGAGGAGCCGTCCCTGCCCAGGCTAGGAGCTCCAGGCGCAGCGCCAGCCCGCCCGCCAGCCAGCCCACAAGCAGCCCGCCGACATACGAAAGCTCAAAGCTGCCTGCGAAGTCAACATTGTGTGTGTGTAGGCAAGCGCAGCTGCCCACCAAAACGTCACATCACCAACACCCACGACCGCCACGACCGCCACGACAGCCACGACAGTCACTTGCCAACCACTTTGGCAATTACTTCCACAACCACTTCCACGTCTCTACGGCTCTCATTTGTGCCGTCAAAGTCGACTGCCAATCCCACGAACGGCCACTATCATCCCGCCCTCGTCGTCGCCGCGTCTGGACATCTCGACTTTCGACCACACGATCGACGATACTCGACGGCATTTTACACTCTTTAGACCCCTTTCCGCTAAACCGCCACCATGTTCAGAAACAACTACGACAACGACTCTGTAACCTTGTACGTTGCCGTGCCGTCCCCCTCCTCCTCCTCCTACTCGTCGTCCCCTCGTCTAACACTGGCAGCTCCCCACAAGGCCGGATATTCCAGGTCGAGTATGCCGCCGAGGCTGTCAAGCAGGGCTCGGTCGTAGTCGGCATCGTCAGCAAGACCCATGCCGTTCTCGTTGCTGTCAAGGTTTGTTTTAGTCCATACCGTATAGTCTCTCCCACTCTCGCTAACCGCTGCCTGCAGAGAAACGCAGAGGAGCTCTCCTCGTACCAAAAGAAGCTCTTCTCCGTCGACGAGCATGCCGGCATTGCCATTGCCGGCCTCACCTCGGACGCCCGCGTCCTGTCCAACTTTATGAAGCAGCAGTGCCTCGGCCACCGCCTCACCTACGGCCGCTCCATGCCCGTGCGCTCGCTCGTCAACATGATTGGCGAAAAGGCCCAGGTCAACACCCAGCACTACGGCAAGCGGCCATATGGCGTGGGCCTGCTCGTGGCCGGCGTCGACGAATCGGGGCCCCACCTGTACGAGTTCCAGCCCAGCGGCATGACCGACGAGATGGTCGCCTTTGCCATTGGCGCGCGGTCGCAGATGGCCCGCACCTACCTCGAGAAGAACCTGGACGCCTTTGCAGCCTGCGACCGCGAGACCCTTGTGCGCCACGGCCTGCGCGCCCTCAAGGAGAGCCTCGTCCAGGACAAAGAGCTGACCGTGGACAATACGAGCGTCGCCATTGTGGGTGTCGTGCCGGCGTCGGCCTCGGCCACGGGCAAGCGTGAGGTCGAGACCTTCAAGGTGTACGACGGGCAGGACGTCAAGGACTGGATCGACAGCGTGGCCAGCGACGGCAACGACGGCGACGATGACAACGGCAACGACGGAAACGACACCGCAGAGGCGGCGGCACCGGCGGCTGCGGCGGCGGCGGACGAGGCCGCGGCAAGTAGCGGCAGCGGCATGGAGGTAGACAGCTAGACGCATCACGTTGGCATGAGAAGATGAGTAGGGAGACACGCAATTACGAGAGCAAAGACAACAACAACAAGAGACATGATGTATTACTTGCATGGATTCCTACACAAGCAATGAAGCACGGGCGCCAGAACGCCTCTAGTCTATGCAGCGCGGGTGAAGCAAAAAAATAAAAAAAAATAAAGTACAACAAGAAGGCCAAACAGAAAAACTACTGCGTCCCCCACGACAGCTTCAGCACCGCCGGGGCCAGCTTGTAGTCGCGCAGCGCGGCCACGGCCTCGGCCGGCGTCTTAGCCTCGGCGATAATGGTCGAGTTGCCCTCGGAGATGAAGCCCTCGTCGACGGCCGTGCGGATCCACGCAAACAGGCCGTCGTAGAAGCCGTTGATGTTGAGCACGCACACGCCCTTGGTGTGGATGCCCAGCTGGCTCCACGTGCTCGTCTCCATGAGCTCCTCAAACGTGCCGTAGCCGCCGCTGAGCGCCACGAAGCCGCTGCCGGGCCCCGCGGCCATCACCTCTTGCGCCATCATGCGCTTGCGCGTGTGCATGTCCTTGACGACGGTCGTGCGGCCGTACACCTCGACCGAGGGGACGGCCAGGCTGTCGCCGTCTTTTTTGTTGTCGTTTTCGGTGTCGCCGTTGCCGTTGCCGTTGCCGCTGCCGCCGTCGTGCGTCGACGTGTACGTCGGATCCCGCTCGTACCGCACGAGAGCCTCGGGGATGATCCCGTGCACGGCGTCGGGCCCGGCCAGCGACACGAGCGTCTTGGCCACCTCGCCCATCAGGCCAATGGTGCCGCCGCCGTACACGAGGCCAATGTTGTTGTCGGCCATGACGCGCGCGAGGTCGCGCGCGGCCTGCATGTAGATGGGGTTCGTGCCGGACGAGGCGCCGCAGTAGACGCAGATTTTGGTCTTGGGGACGGTCGCCGGTGCGGCATCCGCCGGCGTGGCTGTCGGTATCGGAGTGGTGCCGGTCATGATGAATTTTAGGTTCTAGGTTGTAGGTTGTAGGTGAGTAGCTGAGGGGAGAGGTGAGGCGAGATGGTGGAGGAGGAGAGGAGAAAAAGAGAAGAGGACAACAAGCAGCAAAGAAGAGAGCTAAAATAAGCACATAAATAAGCACCTTCAACCCAATGACGACCCAACAGCCAGGTGTCACTGATCACCATGTAAGTCGTGCCTGATGAGCGAGCGCCGTTGACGGGACCCCGCCCTCCCCCGGCCAAAACCACGGGCAGCCAATCACAGACTGCGTGACGGGGGGGGGCCGTTCTGTCATCTACACAGTACGGAGTAGGTCGAAGAGGCCCACTGCGCCCCGATGAGCAGGCAGCCTCCGACGAGCACGACGGCTGCACATACGGGGTGTACAAAACCGACGGAAGGAACGACGGGAAGGAACGATGTTGAGAACACATGCTGGATACGGTGTGACAAGCTTGGTGTTGACCAGAATAGGAAACACCGCTCGCGGTGTGTGTGTGTGTTAGTCAGCCGATCCCCCAAAGCATTTCGGTCACACGCAGACGTGTACAAAGCATCCACCGGCGTGCCACCCGAAGTCGCCCGGCTGATGTGGACGACGCCGACCTCGCAGTCGTGCGGACAGGGACGTATATGACAACCTCCAGGGCCAAGGGGATGCTTTGAACGGCCATGCTGAAGCAGGCACCCGCGGACTGAATGAGGGCCTGGTCTGCTGCTGCCGATAATGGAGCTGTTGTCTTGGCAAGCCCGGGGATGGCTGGACGTCGATGCGCAGGCGGCACGAACCGTTATGGAGGACAGGCAGAGGGCGCCGGCGGTGACCAGCTAGGGGCGACGGGCAGGGCAGACGGATCGGAACGGTTCGACAGGTCGGGGCGGTCCGACAGCTCTGGCAGACGGGTCTGGCATGACAGCTCTGGCATGAATTCGTCTCAGCTGGAGAGGACGTCTGTCTGTGAGTTGCAAGCCTCCGACATATGACGGGAGGCATGGTGTCCGGCTGCTAGCTATCTGAGCATGGTGTTGGTGCTTGATGTCGTTAGATCACATCTCCTATCGCTAACGCAGGCACATTATAAGGCGTATCAGAACTACTTGCCGCCAGACAGCAAACGTCTCTCCCGTAACGTCAGAAGCTGTCAAGAACTACTCCGTACATTCTCTCGACACGGAACTCGGCCGTTCCGTTAGTACGGAGTAGTCCTTCTCCTCCTGCTGTTACCTCGCTGAAACTCCTCATCTGCTGGCTAATCTGCCTGCATCCTTCTCTGCTACCTTACTTGGTTATCTTTGCATTATCCCATGCAGTATCCCATGCAGTCTTCCACGCGGCATCTTCTTGCCGGTTTCATTCCTGGCGTAGCCGCTAATCCTAAGCCTCCTAGCTGCATATCTGCCAGTACCACGTGGCCGTGTCGCGACGGTTTTGATATCGGCTCCCATAACATGCCTGACATACCCCGTACTCCGTACAAGCACCACTGCTGTAAAGACAGGGACCCCGAACTTTCTTCCGGTAAAATCATATGGGCAGTTTCTGTTCGAGTCCAAATAGCATATGTCTGCTGATCCCGGCCACGAGTGTCTGTCAGTCTCTTGTCGTTTCCTCCGCCCGTCTCTTCCCATCCGGACTATTTGGTCTGGGCTGGACTTGTCCCGACGGAGTACTAGACAGCGTCTAATAGTAGAGGTCCAAACAGGGAATGACAGCTGCGTATCTTTATTACTGTCACTCTCCTTGCATCATTTGTTTCCATGCCTCGTATTATGGTCGGCATGGGGTTGAGATAAGGTTTTGTAGGAGACGCTACCAGCATCCCGTGGCGAGACGGCAGTGTGCCAGCAAAGACACAATGCGGTTGTATTGTGCAAGGGATTCAATAGATTTCCATCCAGTGGGAGGCGCCAGTCGTCGAGGAGTTTGTGACTGTGTAAGTGAATCACGGAAATATGCGGCCGTTTCGTCTTTGTTTCGTATCTTCTCGACTTTATCGTTTTATTCTAGCTTATTTTCTTTTCTCTTCCTCTTTTCTCTTTTATTGTTTTGATATTTCTTTTCGTTCCGTTCTCTTCTCCCTGTGTCATTGATGTTAGTTGTTCTTGTCTCTTCTTTCCTCTCAGTGTTTCTCATATTTGGTTTCCTTCATCATTTCCCCGGTTCTCTTAACACTATGCCAACTCTAAACTCGATATCCTTTCCTTTTTCTTTCTTCTTTTAGCTCACCATCATATCTCTTATTTAACCTGGTCCTTATGCTGTCTTGTAAGCTTTTATTCACCCATCCTTGTCATCACAAATTAAGCTTGATCCTACTGATACAACATCACCTTCTCGTGTCCT
This sequence comes from Ophiostoma montium, assembly GCA_029299015.1. Taxonomy (NCBI): domain Eukaryota; kingdom Fungi; phylum Ascomycota; class Sordariomycetes; order Ophiostomatales; family Ophiostomataceae; genus Ophiostoma; species Ophiostoma montium. The sequence continues at coordinate 190,977 of JANSMC010000014.1, forward strand.
GCCTCGCTTGTCACGATGCATCGCATCCTTCATGTAACCAATTTTGATGAATAGCATTTCATTACCCTTTCTTAGCCTATTAGATGCCATTTTAGATTGCCTCGCTTCAGGAGCTTGCTTCCCCTCATCTTCATATGTCTTCCTCTCTGCCTTCCTTTTCATCATCGAGGCATGACCACTGCGTAGACCTTGCATGATCATACATACAATGTAATCGCTCCTTGTCTCGATGTGTCCTTCATGTCCGTAGCACTCTCTTTGCATTGGTCAAGCAACATTACGGAGTACAACTCCTTTCCTCCCATATTACCCCTTCTCCCTGCAAATTGTATACTACCGTGACTCAGCTCCGGCTGCCGGCCGTCACTCTAAAGGCTACGAGTACCTGGACTGTCTCGACTTTCTTGCCTCGCCTTGCAGGGCAGCAGCAGCATCAGTAGTTCGGCCTGCACCTGAGCTGGTGGCGCCCGTCTTCACACCTCCACCGCCCATTGAGCATGACGAGTTCTTGCGAAAGTGCCCGCCGGGAAGAACGCCGCTGCCTCCTGAGTACGAACTTGTGGGCTAACTATGGAGTCTGTGGTTTTCTCTTGAAACCCCTTACGCAGCCTAACAAACATTTAAAAAAACACTCTGCATAGGAGAAACCAAGCTGGATCGTTTCTTGGAAGCCACTCCGTCGGATCGTATGCCCCTGGATGCCGGCAGCGGCGTGCAGCCCCCGGATGAACTCGCCGGCATCCGCGCGGCCGCCGCCGTATCGTTGCGCATGACGCTGTACATTGTGTCATGCAACAACTGGGCTGATTCGCGAGGCGACTCCACGGGTTGTGGCGCCGGCGGTGACGGCACAGGGAAAGGTAAACAAAGTGTACGAGTATCACGATCCAGTGTATTCCGTACGTCTCCGTTTACGAGTACATTCACTCGTATGTGGTAGCATGTGATTCAACGTGACCATCGTGTATCTGCCCAAAGTCCTCGTTTCCGTACTTGCAGTTCCATGGTCCTGTCAAGAGCTCAGCAGTGCACGAGTACTCGTACTCGTACTCGTAATCATACTCTGTATGCAAGCACTTTAGTGATCGACCAAGGCTCGGTATCACTTTCTTCTTTTTACACTTCAGCTCCGTCTCCCAGGTGAGTTCTCTCTCTCTCTTCATCTCGCTAGGATGGTTGCCTGCGATCCAATAACAAAAGAGAGTCCTAGCCTCTTCCCCCCCGTCACAAACTCCATATGGATTTACTCAGTACGAGTAATCCGTACTACTCCGTAGAATTTGCAATTTCATAGCAGAACCAGTCCGGGGCCAATTTGCCCGTAGCCCCTGCCACTGCCACAACCCTGCACAACGGCCGATCGTTGCCTGTGACGGGCAGCAATCCATCCATTTTTTTTTTTTTTTTCTCTCGCGCGCGGGATGTCGAGATTGACGGGTACTAAAGTCCTTTTTTGAAGTAGCGAGTACTCGTAGGGGGCGAGGATTTGTACTCGTAAATGCACGAGCTGTTTTTTTTTTTTTCTCTTTCGCTTGCCCGTCTCCATCATCAACGGGATACGGGCTCGGAGACGGAATTGACGGGCATCTTTTCTCCCACTTGCACGATACTTTGTTGAGTTATCAACTCCGTACTTTTGTACTCGTAAGCTTCCCGGAGGTATGCCGCATACCCCCGAACAGAAAATACTCCGTGCTACTAAGTACGGAGAACGGAATACTCCGTGCACTCGGGTTGCCTGCCCTGTCTGTGCAGGCAATAGCAGGGCAGCAGCGACATTCCAGCTGGCCGGGCGGTGTGTTTCGTCTTGCCATCGACCGCTCTTCTTGTTGTTCTGCTGCCCTTCTAGAATTTTCACAAGAGGCCACCTGCGAGGTCACGGTTCATCCACTGTGCTCCGTACAAAAAAAAATTGCTGATATTTGGTAGGCGCTCGAGCACAGTCAGTCACCGCGACCGCGTGTCTGGCGCCCTCAAGTGGAAAAAGCAAAACATACGGAGCACGAGTAAAACGGTGAAGAAGTAAATACGGAGTATTCCGTACGAGTACTCTGTTAAATACTCCGTACTCAAGACTGAGGACCCAGTTCGAGTGCTCGCACACTGGCGTACGTGTCTGCCTGGTGCATTTCCTCGTACTCGTTGCCAGTGTCCCCATTCTTGTTCCTTGATCTCAATGCAACCGTTGCAGCCAGCGTTCCAGAAGCCTGCTCGTGCTCCGTAGAAGCTGCTCGTGTCTGCACACATTGCAACGCGTACTCGTACATGTTCACAGCTGACTGCGCAGATTTTGAGTGTCCCATCACATCGACGGCGTACTGGGAATGGGCCCCCTGGAATGTTTACTTGGGGTGGAGCGCAATATACCACTTGAAGCTATTACTCCGAGTACCCATCCCATTCCCATCAGCCGGTGACGGGCTCCTTGTCCATTCTGTTCTGCAGCTACTGAGTACTCGTACAGGGCAACTATCCCGCGTTCTCGTTTTACTCGTACGGAGTCGTCCTGAACATTCCACGTCGAAACACGTCGGCCCCAATGAATAGGCATTGTCGTGGAGACGTGGAGGAGGTGAGCGAGAGCGAGGTGAGCAGGAAGGGTGCGAGGGAGGTGATGGACTCTGATGACTCTTGATAGGGGGTGAAGAAACGCTGTTGTGTTGTGGCAACGTCCGTAACTATGGACATTGGCGAGCACAAAGGGGCTGCACAACATCCGAAAACGTAATACACTGCTCCGTATTGGGGGGTGTTGTACACGTGTGCGTGCGTGCGTGCGTGCCCATGTGCCATGTTCGTGTACCTGCATCACAGCCAGCGGATTGTTTCATCGCTGCTGTGCCGTTTTCTTCGTGTTCTTTTTCTTGTTTCCTATTTCCTATTTCCTTTTTTTCCTTTTTTTTTTTCCTCTTTTGAATATTTCGTACGGAGTGTTCCGTTGAGAACATACCCTGTATTCCGTAGATGGTCACGGAATGGCCACGGAGTACAACAAAGGAGAAATTGGAAGATCAAACATCACCGTACGAGAACTCTAAAATGCTCGTCAAAAATTCTACGAGCCTTCTCGGCATGCTTGCACTGTCTTATTAACTTGTTTCATACGCCAGCATGCAGCACTGACCACCATGTGTCTCTGCCCGGGCACGAGTACCTCGTATATGGGGTTTGTTTCGCCTGTCTACCGTGTCACTGACTCCGTGCTATGGGCACAGCATGGTACTGCCGCTTGTGATCAAGGCTCGTGCAATATTTTCGTTTTGCTGTGCACGTTGTATCCCTGTTGTCCTATTCTCTTTTTTTACGGTTTTTTTACTCTTTGTTTTTTGTACTCGTATTTTATATATCAATATTCGTTATGCTACTATTTTTTCTGCGTGTTCTCAAGCTTTGTTGAGGTGATTTCTGTAAACTTTGTCAATTTCGTAAATAATGCAAATTCTGCAAGTTTGGAAAGCTTAAATCTTTCGTCTTTCTTTTCCTCTATTTCCATTTCCATTTCTATTTTCAGCTGTCTTGTGCAAATATTGTCTCTATTGCATAGTACTTCATTCCCTCACTGTGTATTCCCACCTCCCCAGTACGAACGCTCTCCTTTCTACCTTATGGAAACTACGACTTCAATAATTCTGAAATCAAACCCCCAGCATACGAACCAAGACTCGTGTTAAGAATAGATTAATATACGAAGAAACAATCACACCTGATACGAGTACATGCGACTCGGCATCGTGCAACCCGAGAAAGTGTGTACGGAGTACAGTCGTTCCTTCCGTTGTCACTCAGGGACCAGCAGCGGGAACGCAGGAGCGTTTGTGCACCCTGCTCAAACACACCCAATCGCCCAGTCGTAGCTGCTGTTTCCGCGACTATCTGGCACCCAACGGTCTTGCCTCGTGAGATCATGTAGTACAGCAGGGTTGTCAACACAGCGCCTCGCTCTTTCCTTGTTGGTACTCAGTATTCCCATTTAGCATCCCCCTTCCTTCCCCTTTCCCATTCCTCGTCATCGCCCGCCCATAGCCTTTTTTTTCACACTCGTTCCCAAACTTCTGCAACACTCGGTTCGGTCATCTCCTACAATCAAAGTATCGTGCTTTCTTCTTTTTGCTGGCTGGCTGGCTGGCTGGCTGTGTGATTACCACCCAACGACAGCTCCACTGCTTCCAGGTTCCGTTCCAACAGCGAATCCTACGAGTATTTTCAGGCTCCGACACCAACAGAAACGGAAAGGGTGAAAGGGTGAACGTGAGAGAGCATCCAAAGCAACGTCAATAGATCGCTGTCAGCATTTCCCTTCTCAACACGCGACCCCTGACCGTCGTGCTGGCCATTGCATGAACGCCTCGACAACAGCGCAAAAAAAAGGAAAATAAAGGCTTACAGACGCAGACTGGACAACCACCCCCTAGTTCCTGGGCCAAGCCACTTGCCGGGTCCTGCTGCCCCATAGTTGACGGGTCAGCCAAGGACGCCGTGAAAACGGACAAGGAGAAAAGTGATGAGGTGACGAGGCGCGGTGACGAGACTAGAACGACAAAGGGGGCACGTTGAAGAAGAGCCGTGAAGACGAAAAAAAAAAGAACAGGGAAAAAGGGAATAGGCAAAAAGGGAAAAGGGAAAAGACGAAAAAAGGACAAAAAGAAGAGCATAATGCAGGTCTACGACGAGGGCTGTTCGGTGCAGATAATGGACCGCATTATTGACATGACAGGCCAAGTCAACAAGCGCGTCGAAGATCTGCAGCGAAAGAGGGGCCAGTCTGACAAGCGGGAGAAGCTTGACAAGCTCCCGAGCAGCAGCATTCGACGATGCACGAGGACAATGGGGTGCCCGCCCGCGCAACGACAGGAACGGCACACCCAATGGGCGGCATTGCCGGACATGACAAAGGGCCTAGCCTCGTTATTGCCGCTGGCGACGCCTGCCCAGAATAAACCAACGTCTCTTCGAGCAGCTGCTACGAGCACTCCTACTCGTACGAAGTTGGATATGGAGAGTACCGGGGTGCTGGACGCGGATCCTGGCGATGCTTGTGAGTGGCTCAGGCCGTCTCCATCCTCGTCAGGTACAGACGCTGCGACGGAGACTGTGACGGGGGTCTGCACTGCGAGTACGAGTAGTATTGGCTGCTGCCCTAGGGCGGCATCGTTCAACTTCTTACAGATGCATCCTGGTCCAGTCCGTCCTGGCCCGTTGTCACTTTCTTATCCCTCTCCGCCTGCTGCTCCTGACCTTTATGATTACGAGCCCTCCTCGTCGTCCAACTTGCCTTGTTCTTCATTCTGTCTCTCTTCTTCTTCCTTTCCTTCTTCCCATTCTCCTCCTACTCTCTCGCCATCTCTCTTGCCTGCCAGCTCCACTGCGTCGTCCTCGCCAGCCAGGTGTCTACAAGTACGAGTACATGACCTCGGTCCGCCATCTCCACCAATTGTCAACAACCACCTCGAATCCTCAACGGTCGATTTGGACAGTGTCGTCAAAAGTGACAGTACCCACGTTTCAGAATACTCACAACCTACGTTGCCCACCCACATCAGCCCCGGGCCTGCTCACCGCCGGTTTCCCTCTTCAAGCTCGCCCTCTGCACAAGTACAAGCAAGTGGCCAAACTAGCAGCATGCCTTCAGTGTTATTGTCCTCGTCAAACGAGCCTTGCAACAACGACAACAGCGTTTCTAGTTCCAGCTACAACGACACAGCAGCCTGCAACAGCCCGAGCCCCGACCCCAGCAATCTCTGCAGAAACGGCAGCAATTCAAGCATCCGCATCAAAGGCCGCTGGCGACCGACATCTGCCCGGGCTGCTCGCAGTGCACACGGCACCGAACCCATGTTCACCCGCCTAACTCGTGGGCCCCGACAGCGCCAGAGCGATGGCGCCTGTGATGCGCCTACGCGCAGCCGAAGCGGCACAGTGGGCAGCAAGCCGACCGGCCGCAGTCGGCGAAACAGCTACATTGCCGACCATCGGGTCTCGATGTTTGGCAGCAACCCGCCAGCACCATTGACTACAGAAGAGTTTGAGGCACTTCCCGTGGCCATCCAGAGAAAGGTGTGTTTTTTATTTCTTTTTTTATTTCCTCGTTCGATTTACCCTCATAATCATTTGTTTTCTGCTTGGCTCTTGTTCTTTGAATTACGAGCCAAGCCACCATTGCAAGTGCAAGCAAATTCAACAAGCGATTTCAAGCAAGTAATCAAAAGAAAGACGCATACGCGACGAGTCAAGCAACCAGTCAAATGGCTCAACTGGCAAAGTGCAAAGTTGCACCTGCAAAAAGGCGCAAACCGGTCGAGAATGAAGATATGACAGCAAAAGCGGGAAGTCGCAAACTGCTCCTCGCCAATCACCTTACACGCACCCCGCCTGTGCGCCGTTCAGCACACTGCATGTTGCCTGTACGGCGTCCGATCTGCACCTCGTCACGCCGGCCTTGCCCCTTCTCGTCTAGCTGGGCGGCAACAATGGCGCTTCAACGGGCAGCTCAGGCTAGTGAGCACAGCAAGTCCGGACTGTGTTCCGCTCATGCGATCAGCATGCTACGCGTCGCTGGACTGCCGGTGATTGAGTCGACGGCGATGCCCCATTGTCTATCACATTTTCTCGGATGAAGTCGCCTGGCAGGCAGGATCATCACTTACAGCCCGGTGAGACGCTGCAAGCTACTGCTAGTGCGGTTTTCCTTGTTTTCCTTTTCTTTCTTTTCTTTCGTTTCTTTTATCTTTTTCTTCCTTTCTTTTCTTGTTTCCCCTTTTCTTCTCTTTTTCTCTCTTCTTCCCCTCTCTTCCGTCCTGTTTTCACATTCACCGACTCAACCGCCACCTTACCACCCGGTTTATCCATCTCGCGTACATTCTTTCAGACGATTTCCCCTGCGTTTCTGCGGCTACTCCGTACACTTGTGTCTTAGATGCATATGCAAGGTCCCAAGCCAGACTAGTTCTTCAGGGCCTTGCTTGGCCGTATCGCCCCTATTTACAAGTACGAATGCTGCCCCTTTCCATTCCCACTTTTCCACTTTCCCTTTTTGTCTCTTCCCTGGTTGCATGAATCGCTACAGCCCTGGACCTGGCTCTCTCCACAGCGTTCATGGCATAGTCGTCTTATTTTCGTCTCGTCTTTTCCGTCTTGTCTCTTCGGCTTCTCGCTGCTGAATGCCGTTCCTCCCCGTTTCTGCATCTGTCTCACGACATTCCCCTTGGCGTGCTGCGGTCTCGCTTCGCAAGTTGACGGAAGTCCGGCTGTCGATCTTACATTCTTCGCGCTTGTTCTGTGGTCCTTGCTCTCCTCTCCCTTTGCCCTCACCTCCCATGGTTCCTGGCGTTAGTCTTCTGCAGTCTCCAGGGAGAACCATGTTGGAGCAGGATGAACGAGGACTAGCAAAGACGTGAAGAAGGGAGAATATTCAGCAGAAAGACCGAAATGTGACAGCCAGATCCGATCTGCCGTTGCTGTCTTGATGAAGCTCAACGATATTTCTCTACCTCGTGGCTCCCCTCCTCGATTCTCTACTTTGTCCACCCCAGAGTCGGTCTTGTCTCTTTTTCCTTTTTTGATTTCGTCTTCCTTGAATCCACGCGCTCTATGGTCGACTTTGGCTAAAAGCACAACGGCCTTGTCTGGACCATATGATCTATATTATCAACCCTGCCTCCTCCTTTTCCTCCACAGCGCCTTGCATACCCATCTTGGTCTTTTCCTCTCTTCCGGTCCTCTCTATTCCCGTATCCCACTACGGATTCCGTCGGGACAGTCAGTTTGACTGTTCTTTTGTTCTTGCTACTTTCTTTTTTGAATTCCTTCTGTCGTGCATCGTCCTCTTCTTTTGATTTTTTGCTTGCTGCTGCTTGTTGTGTCTTACATCTGGAACATCTACATCTCTTTTGCAAAAGTAAACACACACTAAACATTTCCTCTCTTCAGTACTTTTCAACGTTCGAACGTCTTCGTTTTGCACAGAGTTCTGCCAGTGGCCAGATCGACGGTATCTCAAGGCACTACGACGCCATTACCGTCCAGAACTACCAGCGCCACAGGACACGCCAGGGCCGCATCGCGTCAGAAAGCGCTGTTGCTCGTCCTCGCCGGAAACGGTCTCTTTGCGATACTCCCTCATTCGGTGGAGACGCGGAGAGCCTCTTTTACGCCGAGCTGTCTGAGAAGATCAGGAAGCGCGCACTCACACGGGAGGAGCAGGTGCTACTTGCTGGACACCTGCGTTCCAGTGTGATTCTCGACGCAGCCGACGAGGCACTCCACAGAATTGCACAGCGGTCCAGGGACGCACCCAGGACCAGCTCATCGCGCCACAGCATGGAAACCATGGGGAGCAATGACCAGCGGTATCCCCGCGGGAACGCCCTTGGACTAGAGCTCGGCCCAGCCTCGCCTCCCCTTTCGTCCAAGACAACGAGCAGCGTACCCGAGTCGTTTTACGACAGCTTCCACTGGCTCGAGGACGAAGAGGATCTCGACCTGAGCTTGTGTCTTGACGACTACCACTCCAACCTGCGTGACCAACTACCACCGTCAAACACAGAACGCCTGCCGTCCTTTCGCCGCCGTCTCTCCGTCTCAAAAATGCCCTTTAATCGGCCAGCACCCTCATCGTCTGGCGGTAGTGGCTCTGGCAGCCGGCCCACGACCAACAACGGCGCGCTTGCGGTCAAGTCCAAGCCACATTCGCCGGCGCTGCCCAGTCCCAGAAGCGGTAGCATGACGTTCCCCAGCTTGCCCACGGTCAATGTCGACTCGACACCCGCCGGACAGTCACGGAGGAAGTCGCGCGCGCTTTCCCTCATCGCGCCCAAGCAGTCTTTGCAGGTGTCCGCGCCCGCGCCCTCGCCGATTGACCCGAGCGCTGCCCACTACCAGGACCCGGAAGCCCGCCTGAAGCTGCGCGAATATCTGGCTTCGCCGCAAAAGTTTGACGAGGCCATTGAGTTTGGTTTCCCCGCGCTGGATTCTGCGAGCCCATCCGTCGCAGAAAGACGGCACCGGAAAACGCCGCAGAACCCGATGAAGGGCGCAAACAGCATGCGCACCTTTCTTGTGGCAAGCGAGGACGACGAGGATGACAACGACCGGCCGGAGAGCGACCAGGCATCGATTCCCGATCCGGATTCGCCAAAGACGCCCCAGATGATGCCCGAGGCCTCTGTCGGCATGGCCAGCTCCGTGTCGGGCGCGTCGGGCAAGGCGCCGTTGCGCCCATACCGTCTGTCGACCGATCCGACTTCGGGTCACCGGGCATCCGAGAGCTGTGGACAGACCCCTGGTCACTCGCGCGAGATGACGCTGCGCATGACGCTGACCCGGCTGGACCTGCGTGCGGGCGAGGAGTCGATCTACGGCTGGCAGAAGCCGCAGTACCAGGTGCAGAGCCACGGCAACGGCCAACAGCCGCAGCCGTCGTACAGCCGCAAGTCGTCGTCGACGCACCACAACTACACGCCGAGAGAGGGCGGCAGTGACGAGCTCTCCCGCGAAGCCCCAATGGCCAAGGGCGTGCCTGGTCCGGCGGCGGGGCCGGGCCTGTCTGCACGCGAGGGCAGCGGGTCCAAGGGCAGCATCGAGAATGTGTTTGCGGGGATCGATCACTGGGAGGAGATGCAAGACAAGAACGTCATGAAGCGGTTGTGGAACCGCGTCAGGCGATCATAAGTCATTGCATTGCATCTCTCTCTTTTCCTTTTTTCCGACTCCTTTTACCTACATCTGTTTTAGTATATTTGCCCACGCTTTCCTTTCCGTCTTGGTTACTGTTTCTTCCTTTTGTCATTTGCTTTGATCATACAGCGAGCGGTGCATTTTTGGGGTCTTTGTCTTATTATTCTCTCCTTTTCGATACACTCTTTTCGTTGACACAATTCGTCTTTTTTCTTGTATATCTTTATTACTATCTTATCATATCTACTCCTCCAGTCTCTATTCAGTACATGCCTGGTGCCTGGTGCTTGGCTCTTTGCCGGCGTTGATCTCTGTCTTGTCTATAAATATCTACTTCGTAATGATACTGTCATATGTGCACATGCTAACTCGCACTAAGCTGTGGAATCAATGCATGCGATGCCATGTGATGCTAGTCAGGCACAAACGGGGCAGCTGCTCCGTGCGGAGTACTCCGTACACGTATGCGGCCAAGCTTGTCCGGCTGGCGTGCTTGTGCACGGATGCGCTTTACGAGCACGGGCTAGGACGATAAAATACTCCGTAGGCTGCACTGACAAATCGCGAGGCGGCGGCCGGACAAGGCGAGATCATACTTTGTACGGAGTACAGTGTAGCAGTGATATCTTTGAGAATAAGAGAAAATACTGTAATATATCAGACGAACCCCTGCCCAGCGTCGTATTCGCACCACCACCACCACCACCACCACCACCACCACCCCTTGCTCGCCTCAAGCGGCTTCTCCTCTCTTGGCGCACTGGCGTTGTTTTCCCACGCTATCCACGCTGCAACATTGCGTGTGTGTGGGCTTGCATGCGTCCCTGTCGTGCATGAGACGTCCACCGTTGTTATTCGTAGCAGCAGCAGCGGCGTCATACTGACCGCTGTCATGGAGGACAATTGTGCACACGATGAACAGAGACATGATGATACATTTTATGCTGGCAAAAAAGAAATTGTTGATCAATTGCTTAGCATACAAAAGCAGAAGAATACAAGGCTGAGCAGCCGCAGCCTGCAGTAGCCTCCTGTCTGGTAACTGGACAGGAACACGAAGTTCGCTAGGCAAGACCATCTACGGAGTACTACGATCTCTGACAAGCTGAACACGCCCGTAGGCAAGGACGCACTTTTACACAGGCTGCAGTCATAACACTTTACAAAGCACATGCTCAGTTGATAAGCGTAATCTAAAAATTACAGAAACGAGCTATCAATACAAAGGGCTGACTTGTGTGTCGTAGGGCACCAACCACCCAATAATCATGCTGCAGTGAAACAAAACCTCCAAGGAGTACGCCGTGGTGCCCATGCCTTCCGTTGAACTCACTCACACGCCTCAAACAATTCAAAGGGGAGTTGAGGAAAACGAACAGCAGAAAAAAACGCAGCATGAGCTTCTCGTGTTTGTAACAGGGCCGGGCCAAAAAGACCTCACTCGGGATGCTCGAGCCGGGATTGCGCGCCTTGTCAGTGACATCTAAGCTTTCGCTTCGCTTCCACTCCACTCCACGGTGTCTGTGTTTCTCCTTCCCGTGGCCTTTTTGTGCGTGTCCTCGGTAGCGGGTGCTGTGGCTGGCTAGGTGCGTCCGACGCCGATGTCGACGAAGAGCTTGGCGAAAGAGGCAGCTCAACGCACGGCGTAGATGCGGCTGTTGAGTTGACCGTGGACCGAGAGGGACCCTTTTGGTGTGAGATGTGATATATTCGATTTGGCGTCTCGAGAGTCAGACCAGGCCCACGCACATCCGGGTTGCGGCGACGGTCCTGGCTGCTTGTGCCTTGTCGTCCAAAAGACACATCTTGATTTTGCGAAAGCTTCTCGCTCCGTGTTCGCTTGATCCACACCACACGGGGAGTGGTTCTTGAAGTAGTGGTGTCTTTTCGCAATGGTTGCCGCGCCCGTTCTTGTGCCTCTTGCCGCTTCTGTCGCCGCCTCTGCTGGTACTGCACCCCTTGCACCAACAGAGCATGTAGAGCTTGCTTGGTCACTTCTTCAGGGCGGTCTAGTAGAGCTTCGACGCGGCGGTAGCACACGCGGCGATGTTCCTCAAACGAGCGAATGGCGCTGACCCGGAGGTCTACAGCAGCTAGGCTATTTACGTACGACACTGTGCTGTCGCCCAGAGAGGCATACCATTCGCAGAGCAGCGTATGGTACTTGATCGCGTCGAGAATGTCCTCGTGCTCTTGTTCGAGAAAGAGCCGCAGTATCAGTGCTTCATCGGGGGTCAGCCCGGCGTCGAATACACAGTGGATCATGTCGAGCCCGGCCGCTGTAAAGTTGACTCTCAGCAATGCAAGCCGGCTCTGTTCGGGTGTCTGGTACGGAAACAACGGATCGTCGCAACTTATTGGCCCAGTGGCAGCTGAAATCCCCTTTTTGATCAAGGACTGGAGGAATTCGCGCACCTGCTTACAAAGTGCTGTTTGTTTCTCAGGAGTGCAATGGCTTGTTAATGGTTGACGCAGGTGAGGCGTGGGGACGGCTGCTTTGTCGGTGGCAGATGAGCCGGTGGCCGCGGTGGCATCTGTCTGCAAGATTTCCCGGTCGAAACTGCAATCCGCACCTGGATGGGCTGCACATGGCAGCCGCTGTGCATTTGGTGGAAATGCAGTCATAGCCATGACTGCTATTAGAATGTAAAGCAAGACCACAAAATGGAATGATGATGGGAATGAATGTCGTAAGGCGTCGTAAAGACGACGATGGTCAATGTGCTAGAAATGAAGCATAGCCTTGATAAGACGTATAAAGTTGCTGTCTGGCGGATGTCGATACAATGCTGCAAGAGAGGCCAAGATGTTGTATCAAGAGAAGCCAGAGGCAGGAGAGGCATAACAAGATGAGTGCTTATAGCTGGCAGCAGCTGTGCTAGGAACAACATAAAGAAGAATGCCTTGAAAGTTGACATCGGCCAGAAGGACTGAAGGGGGCAGGTGCAATGGGATCCAATGCCCAAACCGTCAACTATGGCAGATATCACTCCCATCGTTCCTTCCTGTCGGGCTGTATCACCGCAGTGGCAACGTGTCTTGCCAACGAACAACGGCAGCTGCGGTCCGTGGCAACGAAACCAGCAGGAGCTACCGACATGGCACAACTGCGGCAATATAGTCCTGACTGGCAGCCACGTGAAATCTCCATATTTAAGACACCGCTGACGTCCTATATGTGTTGGCAGCTGCCTTGCGTACCGGCTTTATCAAATCCAGCTTGTAGCATCGAGAGTATCAGTCAAAAGCTCAGTAGATTAGACGGATATATCGTCGATAGGCTGAAGCAGTGAGTAGTGCAGCTTTTGCTGATGAGAGGAAGGAGGGTCAGGCAGAGAGGGACAAGAAGAGAAGGAGACTGCCAAACGAAGCAAGGCGGGCCTGGTCGTTACCGTGTGCCGTCAAGCCGACACCTGGTCTTTGATTGCTGTCTCGACGAGCCTGGCCCTGCCTGCTCTGCACCTGTCCATGACCATTAATACTGTTTCTTTCTCCGCTGGCCTGTCTAGCATTTGCATTATTCCAAGGTATTAACCCACTGTACAATGCACACACAGAGACACGTGGGCAAGGCTGGCAAACTGACGAAATTGCTTTCAAGATAGATTTTTGTTTCAAATTAGGGAAATGAAAAACAGTTTTTTTTCGTCGTCGCAGCACCCAAACGCCGGCCATTTGCTGATAGTAAACGGATACAGTTGCAGCATCCCACGTCCGTCCCCTCTCGACGGACGGACCGTCCCAGCCCCGCGACCCATTCTTCCAGAGTCGGGAGCAGGACGGGCTCGGACAGCGTCCCGAGCTCATGGTCCCAGTGGTCTGGCAGTTAGCAGGCGGACAATATGAGATAATCCCCCCCAAAAAGACATACCCAAGGTAATCCTCGTTGATGGTGCCAATGGCCCACATCTCGCCGACCTCGCTGCGCGTGCCCATGATCTTGACCCGGATGTGCGTGCCGGGTTCGATCCGGTAGTCCTCATTGTCTGTAAACTGCGGAGGCGTCGCATTGGCATCGTATTTGATTTGCGATGGGATCATCTAAGTTGCGATGGATTAGCACTTTTGCGCCACGTTCAACCCGTGCATACATATGTGCATGATCGTCTCGTCGTGGGACAATCCTGGGACATACGTGGGACGACACAAACAGGCTCAGGGGCCCTGCCTGCGCAAAGAAGCCGTGCGGGTTGACCGACGACACCACGGCGTCGACCGACTCGCCCTTGAACGGCCGCCACACGACGGCGCGGTAGCCCACGGTAAACTCGGCCAGGCCGTTGCCCGGCAAGATCTTGCCGGCGGAAATGTCAAAGGTGTCCATGATGGATATTATGTAGTAGTTGCCCGCGCATGTGCCCTCGACGTCCTTGAGCAGCTTGGTCGTGACCAGCTCGTGCATGTTGCGGCCAAAGTAGGACGGATGCAGCGTCACGCGCCGCTCGAGGTTGTGAAGAAAGAACATGGCGCGACGGGGGGGGGGGGGGGGGGTATCGTGTGGTCGGCAGAGGAGAGAAGAAGGGCGAGAGAGAAGGGCGGCGAAAGGTGAGAGTGTCGTCGGGGAGGAGGCGGAGGAGAGGCGGCGGAAGCGGCGGACGCGACGCGCTGGGTCGAGGAAAGGAGGCGAGAGACTGCGACGGGTCGAGGATCGGCGGAGAGAGGGAGCGCGCACAACAGGCGACGACGGCAACGAGAGAGAGAGAGAGAGATCGCGATAGAGATAGACGAAGAGAATAACGAAAGGACACGCCGGGGTCGAGACGAGTCGCAGTCGCGAGAGGTGGCGATGCGGTCGGTCGTGATCGATGGCGACGGGCGACGGGCGACGGACGGGAGAGAAAAAGGGCCGACGACGTGGGAAGAAAAACAGCAGAAAAAATACCAAAGACCAAATCGCAATACGAAACGTGGCGACGGCAAGCAAACGACAGGAGGAGGACGGAGAGAGGGCGCAACGGGGTGGAGGGAGACGCGGACGACGAGAAGGCGGAGCGAGCGTAGGCCAAAAATTCGAGGCTTTGTCGTCAATAGCTAGCTCTACAGACAGGCTACAGACGTGGTGGACAGACAAGTCCGCATGCAGCAGCAAACGACGCGGCTGAATCAGGTCCGTGCGCTAGACCCATCACGTGACTCGATATTACCGCTGCAGGGGTCCCACATCCACGTCGTCCCACCCGCGCTGCGAGATGCCACTGGCCCTGGAACCGGTATCTTTTTGGTACCAACAACCAACTATCCTATCCACCTTGTTCGCTCTGCTTTTTCGGCTGTCTTTACTCTCTCACTGCAATTCTTGTTTCTCTTTCTTCTGGGCCAACTACACCACCAATACTGTGCCCCCCTCCAAAGGCCCCTGAATCGACAGAATCGACAACAGCAGCAGCCTCAAAACGCATCTTCGAAACGCAACGACCACCATCAACCACCATCTACCACAATCGCCCGCAGACAGCATCGACCCGCATCGGCCGCGAGCCCTTTCTCATCGCCTGCGCGGCGGGATCCATCCCTCTTTCACATCACATGCGCACACATCCATCACCTCCTCCCCACATGGCCAGCATCGATCGGTACCGGCCCACGCGCGAGGGCTACCAGCCGCCCCCCGTACGCCAGGCCCAGGCTCAGCAGGCCCAGGCCGTCGGAGGAGCCGCCGCCGTCGCCGCTGCTGGGGGAGCGCCCGTGACGCCGGCATCGGCCATTCCCGACCGCGTGTCCCAGTCGGTGTCGCCGTCTCGCCGCAACGCCAACGTGCCCCCGGCCGTGCCGTCGCCGCCCGTGTCGTCGTCGTCGCTCACATCGCCCCCGGCATACCCCCACGCAACACATCATTATCAACATCAACAACAACAACAACAACAACAACAACGACCAGTCCACCCCCCCAGCCAGCTCGGCAAGCCCCCAATACGCGCAGCAGCAGCAGTAGAAGCAACAAAATCCACCGTCCCGACCCGTACCCAGGCACCGCCAGCACCAGCAGTATCAACGGCACCGCCGCCCGGCCAGCCGCCGTTTGCCAGCCAGTGGTACTACACGGAGGAGGAGCTCGTCAGCACGCCCAGTGTGCTGCATGGCCTGACGCCGGCCGAAGAGCGCGAGCGCCGCGCCAAGGGCGTCAACTTTATCTATTCGGCCGGCATTGCCGTGCAGCCACAGGCCCTGCCGCAGCTGACGCTCTTTGTCGCCGGCGTCTTTTTCCATCGCTTCTACATGCGCTACTCGCTCGTCGAGGAGCGCGGCGGCGTCCACCACTATGTATGTGCACTTTTCCCCCCCTTTTGGCTAGCTGGGGGTTTTCTAACAGCATAGAACATCGCCGCGACGGCGCTCTTTCTGGCCAACAAGACGGAGGAAAACTGCTTCAAGACGCGCAACCTGATTGTGGCCGTGGCCAAGGTGGCGCAAAAGAACATGAAGCTGATTGTCGACGAGCAGAGCAAGGAGTACTGGCGCTGGCGCGACAGCATCCTGACGTACGAGGAGCTGATGCTCGAGACGCTGACCTTTGACCTCAACGTCAGCAACCCTTACGACCAGCTGTGGCAGCAGCTGCGCGCTCTGGGCCAGCTGGGGTGCAAACCTTTACGCGAGGCCGCCTGGTCGTTTTTAAACGACGCCGCGCTGACGCAGCTGCCGCTGCAGCTCGACGCGCGCGACCTGGCGGCCGCGTCGATTTTTTTCGCGAGCGTCGTCTCGCGCGAGCGCCTCGACGACGTGCACGGCCAGCGCTGGTGGCAGCACGTGCGCGGCGACGAGGCCCGCATGGTGCGCGCGACGCACGTCATTATTGCGTTTTACCTCGAGAACCCGCTCAAGCGCCAGCACACGGGCATCCGCGCGGCCGCCACGGCGTCGCACATGGCCGATGCGGCGGCCGGCGGGCAGTCGCCGGCCTTTCACCTGGAAAAGACGCGGCGGCCAGTTGCCGAGTTGGCTGCTGGAAACGGCAGTGGTGGTAGTGGTGGTAGTGGTGGTGGCCGCGGCAGTGGCAGTGGCGGCACCGGTGACAGCACCGGTAACGGCACCGGTAACGGCACCGGTAACGGCACTGGACCTAGCACCGGCAATGGCATGTACGCCGGCTCGGCCGGGACCGCCAGCCGTGACGTCACGCCCTTGGAGCTGGACCGGCAGCAGCAGCAGCACCAGCAGCACCAGCAGCAGCCGCCACAGGCGCAGTCCCAAACCCAGTCACGTGTCGCATCCGAGGCGGCCGCCACCACCACCGCAGCCAATGACCACGTCGCCGTCGACAGTGCCCGGCAGAATGGCAATGGCAATGGAAATGGTCACACCACCAACGGCGGCAGCAACGGCGGCAGCAACCACAACGGCAAGCGCGAGATGGAAGAGGGCGAGTATGAGTCGTCGCCGCCACCTGCCGCCAAGCGCCCACGGACCGTCTCCTACGAGGCAGAAGAGAAGCAAGAGCAAGAGAAGCACGAGCACGAGCACGAGCGGCAGCGCGACCAGCCACGGCACCACCACGACTCGCCCGACGGCCCGCGCGACCACTCGCGCGACCGCTCCCATTCGCGTCCCTACAGCCGTGACGGCTCGCGCTCCATGTCATACGGTTCCTAGCTTGCACTGCTGTGAACGGGGCTCTCTCTTTTCTCTTCCATTTTTGTCTTTTCATTTTACATTGCCTTCCCACTTCCTTATTCTTCCCTTATTTCTGTTTTTGGCGAATGGAGTTTGGATGATTTAGACGGCCCTCGAGCCCGAACTGGGCCTTTTCAATTCCCTTCTTCTCCCGTGTCTTGTTTCTTACTTAGTCCCATCGGTAGACAGTCTTTGTATCATCTATTACGCCTACAGAATGACCGATCAAGATTAGTGTACACGGCCAGTGCATATATGCCAATCTGACAATCTGACAATCTGACAATCTGACAATCTGACAATCATTAATCTTTTATTTCATATTTTAGGGCAATATCCTAAATGCATGGAATGGGCGACTGCACTTTGAGCTTGATAAGACCCCAGACCTCTCCTCGCTTCCCTTGCAAGTTGCGCAAACGCTTATGCCTGGTAGGTCGACGCAGAGACGTTGCCACCACGGCCAGTCCAGTTGACGTGGATGTCCTGGCCGACGGGGTACTTCTCCGAGGCAAACTCGGGCTTGATGCGGAACGTGTGGGCACCAAAGTAGTCACGCTGGGCCTGCAGCAGGTTGGCCGGCAGGTCCTTGGTGCGGTAGCCGTCGAACCACGACAGAGCCGTCGAGAAGGCAGGGGTCGGGATGCCAAGCAGAGCAGCCTTGGCAACAACGTCACGCCAGCCGGGCTGGGCAGTGTGGATGGCCTTGTTGAAGAACTCGTCAAACAGCAGGTTCTCCAGGTCGGGCGTCTTGCGGTAGGCGGCCGTAATGTCCTTGAGGAAGACGGAGCGGATGATGCAGCCACCACGCCACATCAGGGCAATGGAGGGCTTGTTCAGCTTCCAGCCGTAGTCCTTGGCAGCCTCCTGCATCAGCATGAAGCCCTGGGCGTACGAGATGATCTTGGAGGCATACAGGGCCTGCTCGAGATCCTCCAGGAACTGCGCCTTGTCGCCCTCAAACTTGTTGATGCGGCCGACAAACTGCAGCTTCTCCGACGCCGTCGAGCGCTCGTCCTTGATGGCCGACAGGCAGCGGGCCAGCACAGCCTCGGCGATCAGCGTCACCGGCATGCCCAGGTCCAGAGCGTTGATGGCAGTCCACTTGCCGGTACCCTTCTGGCCGGCCTTGTCGAGGATCTTCTCGACCAGAGCAGTGCCATCGTCGTCGGTGTAGTACATAATGTCGCGGGTGATCTCAATCAGGAACGAGTCCAGCACGCCCTGGTTCCACTTGGCCAAGGTGTCGCCAATCTCCTTGTTGGACATGCCCAGACCGCGCTTCATAATGTCGTACGCCTCCGAGATCAGCTGCATGTCACCGTACTCGATGCCGTTGTGCACCATCTTGACGTAGTGGCCAGCACCCTCGTCACCGACCCAGTCACAGCACGCCTCGCCGTCGCTCTTGGCCGAGATGCCCTGGAAGATGTCCTTGATGTAAGGCCACGCCTCCTCCTGGCCACCGGGCATGATCGAGGGGCCGTAGCGGGCACCCTCCTCACCACCCGACACACCCGAGCCGACGAAGCGCAGGCCCTTGGACGCCAGGTACTGGGTTCTCCGGTTGGAGTCGGGGAAATGTGAGTTGCCACCATCGATGATGATGTCACCCTTCTCCAGGAGGGGGACCAGGGCATCGATCCAGCCGTCCACGGCCTTGCCGGCCTGAACAAGGAGCATGATGCGGCGGGGCGACTTGAGCTTGGAGACGAACTCCTCGTTGGAGTGGGCACCGACAATGGACTTGCCCTTGGCCTCGTTCTCCAGGAAGTGGTCAACCTTGGAGACGGTACGGTTGTAGGCGCAGACGGTGAAACCGTGGTCGGCCATGTTCAGAATCAGGTTCTGGCCCCTGCAGACATTGTTAGTAGGTGTCAATGCAGCATTTTGACAGCCACAGGCAGACCACAAAGCTGTCCACGTCCGCCCAGCTGCCCGACGTTTCTGTAGCTTGCAAGCTAAAGTGTATGCTCTGTTCACAGCCACAACCCTCCTACTAGGAGGAGCTTGTGCGACGAAAGACGGTAGACGACAGGTGGCAGCGGACAGCTTTGTGGGGCGATGCCGTAGGACATGAGTAGCACTTACATGACGGCCAGGCCGATGAGGCCGAGATCAGCACTGGGAGAGCTGTTAGCATTTTGATTGAGAATAGGAGATCTTGTTTCAGCGGGTATATATGACGGAGATGGGATGGAAGGGTTGTCGCGTGATCTTGGGGATAGGACAGAGGCAGCAAGAATCCCGCCGAGCTGTTCCAGGCGAGCTCTGGACATGAAGGACCCGCATGGTCAGCGAAAGCAAAAGAGCCATGAGCCAGTGAACCGCGAGCTATGAACCAAGCCATAGGGGGTTACTGCGTGGTCGGCGATCCAGCGCTGCGAAAGAAGACCAGAAAAGATAAGCGATAGAGCAAAAGCCCCCACCGAAGAACAGGTCAAGCACCGGAGGTAATTGCCTCAAGATGCCGAGGAGAGAATTTGCTGTCTGCGACGAGCACTGGTCGGTGTTGTGCCCTCCTCTTTCTCTTATTTCTTGAGGCTTTTCTTCTTCCTTGTTTTCATTCGCCTTCTTTCAATGCAGCTTCTTGCGCTTGCTCGTGGTTTTCTTTGCTTCCGATGATTACATCAGTGCGGGGGTGGGGTGAGGCGAGATTGCTTAGCAATGCAGCCCAGCAACCAGGGAGGTTTCGACAACAAAAACGAGAACAGCAGCAATGATGCAGCCCGGACAATGCTGGCAATGACACAATGGAAAGGCCGGTGGTATGCCTAGATGGTGGAGAGGGAAGCCAGGGAGAGAGGGTACGGGTAGATGGCTGGAGAATGCGGAAGCAGCTCGCGCAACGCAGCAGCTCGAGCTGAGCTTCTGCAGGGGAGAGAGCGTCATGGGAAGCACTTACACAGGACCAGACATGGCTGTTCCGGGAGGGGTTATTGATTCGGGGAGGGGTATGGTTGAGAGTAGATGGTGTTCGACTCGTCGACTTGCAGTAGAGGCTCGAGGCGATTGGGATGTGGATGTGGAAAAGAGAAGAGAAGAAGAGAGGGAGAAAGAAAAGAGAGGAGAGGAAAAGAAGAGAGGAAGAAGGAAGGAGAGGGGGAGAGAGAATAAATGGAATCAAGAGATCGAGAAGAATGGAAATTATAGCGAGAGTAAAAGGCCGGCAAGCACAACTGGAATAAATAATTACAAAGAATTAAAAGGGAAAAGAGCAAAACCATACGGGAGTGACGCCAGTGAAGGCGGAGTGTACAAAGTGACATAGGGGAGCAGCTTCGAGGAAGGCGTTACGGAGTCACAGGGTACGTGAGACTACGGAGTACGGATGACGAGGAAGTCCTAGAAATAGGAAGGCGCGCCGGCCGCGACTGCAGCCGGAACAACAACAAACAGGCAGCTGCAACAGGTTTTTGCGTAGCAAGAGGCAGGAGCGACCTTGACTAGGTTTGGTCTTGCCTTGTCACTGCCTCTCACGATGCCCCCCCCCACGATGGAGCCCCTCGATTGTTTTTGTTTCCACTAACACCGGTTGGGGGATCCATACGCAAAGGTAAAACGGCAAATACAAATGGCGGGAGGCCAGGAGTACTCGTGCTCCGTAGGGAGGCGAGGCAAATAAAACGATTTGTTATGTTTTGACAACACAGCAGAATCGATGCGAGCCGTTCGCCGTCGGAAAGAAGTCACGGTAAAATGCCCATAGGCGGGTAATTGGAGGTGGGGCGACTGACCGGGCCGAGTTGGCAGGAGCGACGGGAGGAAAGATGACGGCAAGAGGTGGCAGTAACATACTCGTACAAAGTGCAATTAACTAATAATATGTCTTACAAAGCAGGATCGAATGGTGTACTCCGTAGGAAGACGCAAAGGGCCTATATCGACGATGTAGGGTTGATAGTAGCTAATGAGAGGCTACGTCAGGCAAGAAAGTGCGTGTGTGCTCGTACGGAGTACATGGGGGCAGGCCGCGAACAACACGAGAGCGGAAGTGGGGATGGGTTGCGAGCCGATACGGCGACGGGCAGGTGTGGCTGGATGCTTGGTAAGAAGCGACGGCTTCATCGGGCAGATCAATGCAGTCCTTTGCGAAGCTGACAAAGCGTAGGATCCGGACCACCAGCGGCCGAGGCCGTTCACTCCGGCATGAAGTCATTGCTGACAGATTCGTCGCAGTTGCCAAGCGTCGAGCTCTTTTCCATACTTCGTACGAGAAACTCGTACCCAATACTTCATAGCGAGGCTTTCGAAACTCGTCCCATAACCTCGCCGGACTTAACTCTTGCTGCTGCACCAACAGCCGGCGGTCTTTTTCCTGGCGAATAGAAAAATAGCCCGATTCCAAATCGAGGCATTTTCTGGCTGGGGCAGTCTCCAAGTTGCGGCCTCGTGGTGTTTGATTCTTTGCTGCCCCAGTTTGTTTTTACACCTGTCCCATATGTTATTTTCTTTTCTCTTTTCTCTTTTCTTCTTTTTTTCTCTTTTATTGTTTCGATATTGATAATACTTTTCAATGCTTGCGAGTAATGCCTCCCCAGTTCTACGGAGTACTCGTAAATACGTACGAGTACCCGCGCCGTCTTTGTCCAGTTTTCGCCTTCTTAGTTCGACGCGAGCGACAACGGAGCATTTGTTTCAGGGATGATGTCTGTTGCATTCCTCTGTCACTTTCTGCGAGTACCGGAGTACTTGTAGACAAGACTTTTACCGGCGGTGTAAGTGCGGCAAAATAGAGCAGGACTGCTCGTTGTACGAGTAGCTGTACTCCGTAGACACTTGTACGCCGATAGGCGCAAAATAGCCAGGAACAAGTCAGTACGCAGTTCAGGAAAGAGCAACCTTCGAAGAGCAAACTACGAGTAACCCACGAATATCCTACTTCGTACGGGTACAAATACTGCCCCACCAGGTTATGAGCGTTTCCTACTCCGGCGTATTTGCTACGCTCACGAAACTGTACAATGGAGGTATTTTGAGCTGCCATTTATGCCTCGCACGTTTTGGAATGTGAGACGGCAAATACGTCAGCGTTGTCCGTCGCGGATGGTCGCGGATGGAGGGGCAGCGAGCTCAGCTGTTGGGATTCGGTGCCATTTGTTGCGAGAGGACCCACTTGAGTAGATAAGCGCGATAAGAGTCTTGTGATTCTACACGTGTCCAGAATCTGCCGTCACGTGTTTGGATTTTGCAAAGGAGCCAGGATTGACATCACAGCCTTGCGCGTCGATTTGGGGATCGTGACATCGACCAGGCTACGCTATCGCCAGCCACATCGACCAGGATACGCTATCGTGACCACAACCCATTCAAAAGTCGAAAATGCCACTGTCAGGAGCACCCGGCACCGCGCCGCACCCGTCGCTGCCCGCGCGGCCGCCTGTCGCGGGCGCAGGCGCAGGCTCATCGGCAGCCCCAGCCGCGGCGGCCGCTGCTGGCGCAAACCCGCCGCGCCTCGGCTTCTCGCGCACGTTTGCCAGCACCAACACCAGCGCGTCGACCAGCGGCTCGACCCCGACAGCACAGTCCACATACAGCAGCTACTACAGCAACAGCAAGTACCCCCAGCAGGCGCCCGCACAAGGCGCCAGCTACGGCCCGAGCATGCCCCCCGGGTATGGCCCGTCGTCGTACGGCCCGCAGGTGCCGGCAGAGGCGCCAGTGTCGTACGGTCCGCAAGTCATGCCAGCGCCAGTATCATACGGCCCGCAGGCCCCGGCTGCAGGTGCCTCATACGGTCGTGGTGGCGGCGGCGGCTATCGCTCAAACAACAACAACAACAACAACAGCACGTGGAAGCAAGGAGGAGCAGCAGGCGCCGCGGGCTACCAAGACGGCCAGTCGACGTACGGCCCGTCGTATAGCCAAAACTATCCCACACCGCAGTTTGCCGGCTACGGACCGGCCTACCCAGAGGACCCGGCGACGGCAGCAGCAACGGCAGCTGCAGCAACGGCGGCGGCCGCCAGCGGAGCAGCAGCATCAGCAGGAGCATCCGCACGAACAGACGGCCGCACAGACAAAGACAACAAGAAAAAACAGACAGTGTACCGCGCGGGCGGCGGCAAGCAGTGGACGGACGACACGCTGCTGGAGTGGGACCCGAGCCACCTGCGGCTGTTTGTGGGCAACCTGGCGGGCGAGGTGACGGACGAGACGCTGCTCAAGGCGTTTAGCCGGTGGAAGAGCGTGGCCAAGGCGCTGGTGAAGCGCGACAAGTGGACGCAAAAGTCGCGGGGGTACGGGTTTGTGAGCTTTAGCGACCCGGACGATTTTTTCCAGGCGGCCAAGGAGATGAACGGCAAGTACATTGGCAGCCACCCGGTGGTGGTGCGCAAGAGCAAGACGGAGATCAAAGTGTCGACCTTCAAAGACGAGACGCGGAAGCGGAAGAATAACAACAATAAAAAGAACAAGGAGGAGGGTCAAAATGCGGCAGTAGCAGGCAGCGGCGTGGGCAGCACGGCGCCGAGGCGAGACGATGCGGCGGCAACCAGGGTGCATTCGTCGGGGGTGCAAAAGAAGACCAAGAACGGGCTCAAGCTGTTGGGTTGATGTCTTTGTCTTGTTGGTATTCCTTATTATATCCTCTTGTTAGCTCTATTTAATCAATCACTTCCACTGCATTAGATTTCATTTTCCGGCACAGCATTATTTCATATTGTGATATATATCCAACCATCCAACCAAACGCCGTACATGCAGTAGATGAAGCCATGAGAAAAAGAAGAAAAATATAGAAGAAAGAAGACAAAGAAAACCAATGCAGTCTGTCCAAACAAAGTCTGTCTAAACAAAGTATCCAACGAGGCCAGAAACTACCTGCGGCTCAAGAGGCCGGCGTCTTCTCTGTCGTCAGCATCAACACCGGCAAGGACATCGTGGCCGTGCCGTGCCGTCGCCGTCAGCACTGCACCACTTCCTGGCTCCGTCGACAGGTGACCCTTGTGCACGTCAATCTGCGCCTGCGTGCGCATCTTTTTGATCTTGATGTAGTTGTACACCATAATGGCGGCCATGGTGACGACGAGGCCCAAAAAGTTAACGAGCGTCAGCGTGTCGTGGAAGACGAGCGTGGCCGTGATAATGGTGACGACCTCCTTGAAGATGCCGGCGATGCTGAGCGTCACGACAGACGTGCGCTGCAGCAGGGCAAACTCCGAGGCCGTCATCAAAAACGCAATGCAACCGGGGAACAGCACGAGCAAGGGCGTCTTGACGGGGCCAAAGTCGGCGGCCAAGGTGTGGAAACCGTCGGCGAGCTCGGAAAACCCCTCCATGGGGATGGCGAGGACAAAGAGGGTGACAAACATGACGGGGGCAAGGTAAAAGATGCTGGAAAAGGGATTGGACGTGGCCGGGTTGCGCAGCAGCATGATCTGGGTCAAGGCCCAGCGGAAGCCGGAAAAGAAGGCGGCGCTGATGACGAGGGCAAAGCCAAAGGGGTCAAACTCGACCTCGCCGGCGACCATCATGACGACGCCGACGGTCATGGTGGCAATGATAAAGACGAGGCGCATGGTGGGCTGTTCGAGGCGAAAAGCAAAGGCGAAGAGCAGCACGAAAGCCAAGGACGAGCTCTTGCACATGGCTGGGGGTTAGCGGCAGGCAAATCAAAATGAGAGAAAATAACCTACTATAAAAAGTGAGGGTGATGAGCTTCAGCGAGGCGTTGCCGAGGCCAATGTCGAGGCCGGTGGCGGCACCGCAGGGCCCGATGCGCGTGAGGTAGAACCAGCGCGTCATGCGCATGTCGGGGGCGGTCTCGGGCCGCAGCGACGGCACAAAGTAGAGGACGAGGCACGACAAAAAGAACTGCACGAGCATGTGGACCGACGTGGTGAAGAGCGGAAAGGGGAAATTGCTGCCAAACATCCACTTGTTGTAGAGCGAGAGGCTGAGCGAGAAGAGGTACCAGGCGCCAATGAGCGAGCCGTCAATGACCAGGCGGCGCACGACGTGCTTGTCGGCCTCTTTGCGCTCGGCCTCGGTGACCGACTCGAGGATGGGGTCCTGGCCGTCGTCGTCGTCGTCGTCGCCGGTCAGCAGGCGGCGGATGTCGGTGCCGGTGGCGCTGTTGGTCCGGGCCCGGGCCCGGGTCCGCGGGCCGCCGCCCGGTCCTCGTCGTGCGGGCGCCTCGGCATCGTAGTCTTGGTCAAAAAGCGAGTCCTGACTCTTGCGTGCGACACCGCCGTCGTCGTCCCATTCGCCCCATCCGTCTCCGTCTCTGTCTCTGTCGTCGTCAATCTTCTGCCGTCTGTCGTTTGGCAAGGACCCAAGCTCGATGGACGCGTTGGCGTTGGAGCTGCCCGGCAGCACCGTGGCTGCCCGTAATGGTTTTGGCGAGGGCATGTAAAGTGTCGAGTTGGTGAGAGGTGTGTGGGAAGTGAGAGGTTCGATGTACGAGGTGGGAGGTGTGATCTGCGGTGCGGACGCGAGGTGAGGTAGACAGGGGAGAGAGAGGGGTGGCCGGGTTGAGAGTGACCGTGTCGAGAGAAGTCGGGATCAAGAGGTCAGGCTGCCCACATGACTTGTGACGGTCGTTGATGAGGCCAGTCTGTGTCCGGGCTGCGTAGCTGAAGTTGCAAGGAGAAGATCACGGCCTCTCGTCTCGATACTAGCTATTGAGGTCAGGAACAGCTTGGCGCGTGTCATCCAGATTGGGAAGTACATTTGGCATGTACAGCGAATAGGGGACCTGTGGCGCAGTTGTGTGGCAGGTGCTTATCGCTTGTGTTTATCGATAATGATATCTTATCGGATGTGCTCTTATCGGATGTACCTTGTACTCGTAGATTGCGTGCAGCTAGCGCCCGAGGCACATGCGGGGAATCGACGGATCGACGGCGACATGTTAATAAGCAAGATGATTAACTCTACGCGTATACGAGTAGAAAATAAGCTTGATAAACTTGATGTAAAAACCACACGGCCTCTGCCATTCTTCTAGATGGTCTGATTAAGTAGTTTATAATGGTAGTATTTCAGCTGTGTTGAGTATCAATCAAAGTCACTGAACGCTACATGACTTGTACCATTGCGCTCCTACGAGTACAATGGTCAGGCGACACTTGCATGCCAGTCCAATGACGGCCCTACACATTGCACGGCTCGGCCGGAGGTGGTAGTCGCATACGGCCTAGCCGTCAGAAATAAAGCTTTGTTCTCGTGCTCGGTTAGTGAGAGAGTTGCTTGTAATAAACTCGGCTGGTCGGACCAGCCCCGCTTTTCTACTTACATGACATCACGACATCCATCGAGGGCGTCTTCCTGGCAGTTGACAACCACACCTACTCGTTATTCACGCAAACCATGGCCAGCTTCGAGGGAACCAACACGCGCCAGCGGGCCGGCGGCTACCTGCCGATTGAAAACTATGGCATCATTGGCAACATGCACACGTGCGCGCTCGTCGGCATGGACGGCAGCATCGATTTCATGTGCTGGCCCGACTTTGACTCGCCGTCCGTCTTTTGCCGGCTGCTGGATAAGGACAAGGGAGGCTATTTCAGTGTGGCACCCGCTAGCGGAACAGTGTGCACGACCAAGCAGCAGTACCTGCCGTCGTCCAACCTGCTGGTGACGCGGTACATTCACGAGGACGGCGTCGTGGGCGTGACGGATTTTTTCCCGCGGCCCAAGTCGACGGCCGTGGTGTCGCGGGCGCCGCGCGGCGAGGCGCAAGCCAGGGCACCGGGCGTGCGCACGGTCAAGACGGTGCAGGAAGAGCTGAAAAAATGGCTGGTGCGGCGCGTCGAGTGCGTGCGCGGGCAGATGACGCTCGAGGTGGCGCTGTTCCCGGCGTTTGACTATGCGCGCGCGTCCCACACAACGAAGATTGAGCTGGACAAGGTGGACGCGGGCAGCGAGCGCAGCCGGGCGGCGTCGTTTTGGAGCGACGACGTGCAGCTGCAGCTCGACGTCGTGGTGGACGACGTGGGGTGCGACGGGGATGGCAGCAGCGTACAGCAGGGCCCCGTGGTGAAACTGAAGCGGGTTTCTCGCGAGGGCATGCTGGGCGACGGCGTCGTGGCCGAGATTGTGCTCCACGAGGGCGACGCCGTGTCGCTGGTGCTGCGGCGCGACGACCGCGACGACCCAGGCAACGGCCGGCGTTCTGCACCGCCACCCCACGCGCACATCACGCCCGTGATCTCGACGGCGGTGCTGGACGCGCAGCAAAACGACACGCAGCAGTTTTGGTACAACTGGATCAGCAAGAGCCGGTTCAAGGGCAAGTGGCGCGAGGTCGTGGACCGCAGCCTGATGGTGCTCAAGCTGCTGACGTACGAGCCGACGGGGGCGATTATTGCGGCGCCGACGTTCTCGATCCCCGAGGACGTCGGCGGCGCGCGCAACTGGGACTACCGGTACTCGTGGGTGCGCGACTCCAGCTTTACAATCTATATCCTGCTGCGCATGGGATTCAAGGAAGAGGCCGACGCGTACATGGGGTTCGTGTCGGAGCGGATCCTGACGTCGCGCAAGCCCGACGACGGCGGACTGCCGATCATGTTTACGATCCACGGCGCGGCCGAGATTCCCGAGCTGGAGCTGACGCACCTCGAGGGCTACAAGGGCAGCAGGCCCGTACGCATCGGCAACGCGGCCGCCTTCCACCAGCAGCACGACATCTACGGCGAGCTGCTCGACGCCGTCTACCTCAACAACAAGTACGGCAAGCCGACGACGTGGGACCAGTGGGTGGCGGTGCGCGAGCTGCTGGACTATGCGCTGACGATCCGCGCCGACCCGGACATGTCCATCTGGGAGGTGCGCAACCACAAGCAGCACTTTGTCTACTCGCAGGTGATGCTCTGGGTGGCCTTTGATCGCGGGTTGCGCCTCGCCGACAAGCGCAACCTGCCGTGCCCCAACCGGCAGGCCTGGCTGCAGGCACGTGACGCCATCTACGAGGAAGTCATGGAGCGCGGGTATAATCCGCAGCTCAAGAGCTTTGTGCAGAGCTACGAGAACACGACGGCGCTCGACTCGTCCATTCTGATTGCGCCCCTCGTGTTTTTCTGCTCGCCGTGCGACCCGCGGTTTCTCGATACGCTCGACCGGATCCTGCTGCCGCCGGAAAAGGGCGGGCTCACCAGCACGGGCCTGGTCAGCCGCTACGACACGACCATTTCGCAGGACGGCGTCGGCGGCAGCGAGGGTGCTTTCACCATGTGCACGTTTTGGCTGGTCGAGGCCATGTGCCGCGCGAGCGTGTACGAGCCGCGGTACCTGCCGCAGGCCGTGACGCTGTTTGAGAACGTGCTGGGCTTTGGCAACCACCTGCACATGTTTTCCGAGGAGATTTCGCCGAGCGGCGAGCAGCTGGGCAACACGCCGCAGGCCTTTAGCCACCTGGCGCTGATCAGCGCGGCGTTTAACCTGGATAAAGTGATTGAGCAGAAGGCGAGCGACGACAAGCTGTAGGGAGGGGGGGGGGGAGGGGCTGTAAGTAGTAATGGGATATATCGTTGATTTTGAATAAAAAACAAAACCATAATGCTATCATAAAAAACAGCCTACATCAACTCCATCTCCATGTCGTCAATGGCATTGTCGCCCAGCGAGCTGAGTCCCGAGCTCGGACTGCGCGACCCGCGGTCGGCCATGGCCGCGTCGTCGTCGTCGCTGTTGTCAGCAGCACTCGGCTCCTCGTGCACCACGGCCAGCTGCCGCGACGCGATCCGCTTGGCCTGCCACGACGCAATGCTCGCGCACTCGCCGCCCTCCACCACCACGTCGCCGTCTTCCGTGCCGCGGCCCAGCACCGTGCTGCTGTACTTGCTGTCCTCGCCGCTTTTGCTGTGTTTTTTTTTCAACACTATTTTTTTGTCAGAAATGTACATCAAGGATAGATAGATAGAGATTGCCTGCACCCACTCGCCAAATAGTCCGTCTCGTCCTCGCCGTCGAGGGCGACGCGCTTAATCTCGCGGTTCCGCGCGCCTTGCACCCAGTCGACAAACTCGGCAATGCCGCGCGTGTCGTCCGACGACGACTCGCGGCCCGCCAGCGCGCCGACGTCCTCGAGCGCCAGCCGCACGTCCGTCACCGACGGCACAATGCCCGTCAGCTCCGTGCTGTTGTGCGCCGTGTGGTGCGCGGCCGCCTCGCAACAGGCCAGCAGGTAGCGCGCCGCGAGGTCGGTAAACGCGTCAATGACCGACGGCCGCGCCGCGTGGTAGCCCTGGGCGCGCAGGATCTGGAGGATGCAAGGGCGCAGGAGGGCGTGGAAGAGGGGAATGTGGTGCATGTCGGGTTGTCGGGTGGTGATGTGATGCGATGCGATGCGATGCGATGCCGAGGCCGAAGAGAATGCGAGTAAAGGCGAATGCCGAGCGAGGCAAGAAGAGTCACGACGGCGTCGAGGCAGCTGCCGATAAACGGCGCATAGATGGTAGACGGGTGTTAATGGGCGCGCCGCAGTGTTGGACGGCTGCCAGGAGTCGTGTAGAGGCGGAGAAACGAGTTGAGCAGTCGCGATATGTTCACTGGTGGTGATTATGTAATCATTTCATTTAGCGGGACAGCACTTTATGACGAGAAGGCAATGATGAGAGGCTAATGACAAGAGACAATCCGTTGCCTATTCAGTCAATTCATGAATCGAAAATTCATTCAACTCTTCTTTCTCTGCTTGCAACAGTACAACGAGTGCTTGCGTTCAAACGAAAGAGAGCAAAAGACACCAGGCTGCGTCACGTGCCTCTACTTCTAGAGACTTCTGACGTCGCCGCCCCATTCAGCCTCGTAGGTTACTCTTCTTTTCTCCTACCACATCACCACCATGTCTGACGCCGGCCATCGACGACACCGTCGCCCAGACGGCGGCCGCGGCGATCGCACTTCTAATCGCGACGACCGTGATCGCAACCGCGACCGCCGCTACCGCTCGCGCTCGCGTTCGCGCGACAGACGAGACTCCCACCGCGACCACAACAACAACAACAACAACCGCTACGGCCACCGCGACAAGGACACACGCCGCCGCCGGTCGCACTCGCGCTCGCCGGGGCGTGGCGGGCGTGAGCGCGGGGAGTATCGAGAGGGACGAGGCGGACGGGATCGGGAGCGGGATCGTGGGGGTGACCACCGCGGGGAGCGTGCTCGTGGCGACCGTGGCGACCACCGCCGCTCGGCATCGCCTGGTCGGATCAACCTCGACAAGCCCGACCGCCTGGACAAACCCTTGGAGAAACCCGACCGCCCCCCTCGCAAAGACGTCCACAGACATTTGAATGCTCATGACGACGCCTCCGAGGAAGAAGAGGAGGACGACCACTTTGGCAAGGCCAGCCTGCCGAGCCGGCCGCGCAAGGACCTGCACATGAGCGTGCGCGTGGGTGTGGGCATGGGGGCAGCCGATGTAAAGGACGTCTCCATGGAGGACAACGACAACGACAACAACAAACACGACAAAGTCGACACCACCGTCGCCACCACCGTCGCCACCGCCTCCGACGACGACGACTTGGTCGTGGACGACGACGGCTTGGACGCCATGCAGGCCATGATGGGCTTCAGCGGCTTCGGCTCGACCAAGAACACCAAAGTGGCGGGCAACAATGCGGGCGGCGTGTACAAGGTCAAGAAGACCGAGTACCGGCAGTACATGAACCGTGTGGGCGGCTTCAACCGGCCGCTGAGTCCGAGTCGGTAGTCTTTATTTACTGTTTAAACTGCTCTCAATTGTTTCTCGCATTGCTCGCTACCCGCTAATACCCGCTAAATACATAAATTCATACCTATACTTATACCCATACTATACCTAAAACACACACACCCCCCCTAAACCCTAACTCATCGTAAACGTCGCGTACAGCCCGCAGTGGTCGCTCCACGGAATCGGCATCGTCGGAGCCCGCGCCTGCGGCTCGCCGGTGGCGTCGCCCGAGCCCGTGCTGGGCAGGATCGACTGCGTCACCGTGCCCGGCCGCAGCACCTCAATGGATCGCGGCACCAGCACGTTGGTGTGGGAGTTGGTGTGGGAGTCTGTGCCGTCGTCGCCGTCGTCGCCGCCGTCGTCGTCTTCGTCGTCTTCTTTCCCCTTGCCCTTGCCCTCGGCCCTGCCCTCGCCTCTGCCCTGCGCCATGGTCACGGTAATCTTGTCCATGCGGCGCGGCGGAAAGGTCTCGCGGCCACGCGGCACCCACGTAAACCCTTCCTGGCCCGGCTGCAGCACGCGCCAGCAGTCCAGCAGCCCGTTGGCCTCGACGGCGACGTCGTCCTCCTCGGGGATGTTGGGGTTGAAGTCGCCGGCCACGAGGCCGCCGGCGAGCCCGTCGCACTGCAGCATGTCGCCCAGGATCTGCAGCTGGCGCGGCCGCTTGTTGGGGCGCGCGGCCAGCGAGTCGAGGTGCACATTGATGCAGCGGTAGACGCGCGATCGGCTTTTTTTTTCTCCTCCCTTCCCAGCCGCCACCGGCAGGCCGACGTCGCAGCACAGCGCGTAGCGGCCGTAGCGGCTGGGCAGGTCGACGCGCCACACGGCGCCCAGGTCGGCGGGCGCGAAGCGGTGGCGCGACACGAGCGTGATGCTGTAAAAGGGCTGGTTGCCGTCGCTCAGGAACCAGGCGCGGCCGCTGACATAGTAGCTGCCGCGCACCCAAGGGTTGTCGAGCAGGCCGCGCTTGGCCGCCGACGACACCTCCTGCAAGAAGATGACGTCAGGGGTGTCCGAGTCCTCGCGTGGGGCCGTGTCCGTGGGCGCGGCGCGGCTGCACTGGCGGTGGATGGCCTCGAGCAGGCGGCGCAGGCGTGCCAGGTGCTCGTAGGCAAAGGCGTCAATGTTCCACGTGGCCAGGCTAAAGGGGGGGATGGCCGTGGTCGGGGTCACACCGGCACTGGCGCTGTCACCGTCTCCGACCACCACCGGACGCGGGTCGACCTCGTTCTTCTGCGGCAGGTCGGTCCACTCCGCGCTGGCAGCGTCATAAAGGGACCACGACAGCGGCACGGCCGTCGCATCGTCAAAGAGCGGCAGCCACGGGGGGAGACCGCCGGAAGCCATTTGTTTTGGCGGGTAGGTGGGTGGGTTTTCTGTTGGTGAAGCACACGGGGAAGGGAAAAAAGGGAGACGGGGGTTCGGTCGCTCGGTCGCTCGGTCGCTCTCAGGTCGCTCTCAGGTCGCTCGGTCGGGTTGGTTCGCTCGGGGCGTACTCGTAGAAAACAAGGCTACTCCGTACGGGAAAAAAGGAGTGTGGAAAAAGTCGAGGAAAAAGCCAGAAAAAGTCCAAGTCGTGGCGGGTCGATCGTCTTGCTGCTGCTGCTGCTGCTGCTGCTTGCTCAGGTGGACAAGGCTTTTTTCAACGGGAACAACAAACTGCACTCGTACGGAGGCACCACGTAGCACACGGGTGCTGCACCGGGTAACTGTGTGATTGTGAGTTGTGTGTGCGTGCGTGTGTGGTGTGTGTGCGTGTGGTGCGTGTGTGTGTGCGAGTGTGATCAGCCTGGGGCCAACATGCAGGCGGGTTCCCCGCGGCTGCCACAGCGGGCACGAGCCCCCTCCCCAAAAGCGGCAGCAGCCAACCCAGCAGCCAACCCAGCAGCCAACCCAGCAGCCAGCCAGCCAATCCAGCAACGGCGCGCAGCCGCCATCGGCCAAACTCACAGACCACGTCCCATGGCCCCTTCCGTCTCGCCCCTTCCGTCTCGGAAGCCCGTTTCCATTCCTTGCTTTTTTTTTTTTTTGCAGCTGGCCGTTGCTAAGCGGCAGAGGCGGTGTAACGTGTTGGCACACCAAAATGGCAAGCGGTGGTAGGACCAACGACCAAATGACCGTTTCCAAAACGAGAAGAAAATGAGAAGAGAAAAAGAACGCCAATCAGATGCTGTCTTTTGTAGTCGAATCATCGTGCGGTCTAGCTGTCTCTTGATCGAATCATCGTGCGCGTGGGAATCACCATTCAGCTTGCTCGAGCTGCCTCCGTGGTCGAACCATTGCTTCTGCCTGGCGTGCTGGGCCTGCAGCACCGGCTCGGCGGCTGTACGACCGGTCGGGTTTGATGAGGTAGGCCGACTGGAGGTAGTTTTTGTCTTTGTGCTGTTGATCGTGGTCTTTGCCTCGGCCGTCATCTCGTGCCTGCTCCTGCGGCTCGGCCGCCGTCCGTCCCGCAATCTGGTACCGCCGCTGCGCCGGGTTCAACAAACACCGGAACCCAATGCAGTCCAGCGGGTACTCGTCATAGACCACCACGGCGTCGGCCCGCCGGCCCCGTAGCTCGCCCTCCACTTCGTCCCACCGCAGCGGCTTGTCCACAATGACGTGTGTCGCCTCGTCCGGTCGCCGCACCCACGTCGCGCCGTGCTGCTGCGCCTTGGCAATGCGCAGCTTGCGGACACCCAGCGCGGCGTCGGGCAGGTAGTAAAACGACAGGCCAGCAAAGATGTCGCGCGTGGCTGTCAAGGTCGAGGCATTGTGTTTTTGCTTTTGCTTTTGCTTTTGCTTTTGCTTTTGCTTTTGCTTTTTGCTTGATTTTTCCGGCAGCGGATTCGATGCTGTCCGCCGCCGCAGCGAGTTCGGTTTTGACGCGGACGCGCGCACAAATTCGAGGGCGAGCGGAGCCCGCCGCGGGGTGGGCGGTGGTGGGATCTGCGGCGGCGGAATGGGAGTTTCTTTGAAGCGGGCCGGCTGTGGCTGCGGCTGCTGCGGCTGCTGCGGCTGCTGTGGTTGCTCAGGCTGCTGTGACTGCTCTTGTACCTTGTCTGCCTCCAGAGCTGCCTTGGCGGCGACGGCAAAGGCCTTGCTGCGGCGCCGGTGTTCCCGCTCGGCATCGTCCAGCCGTGGCTTCTTGTCAGTCTCCTCCTTGACGACGACCACCACCACATCTTCCTCCTCGACAACCACTGCGTCTTCCTCTTTGACACTGGCTGTTGTTGCCGAAGTTGTCGTCAGCGACGTTGACGCTGTCACCGACGTTGCCGCCGTAGCCACCGAGTCATCCTCACTATCGCTCAGGCCCCAGTCGTAATACTGGGCCTGTTTTGCACGCAGCGGCGAGGACAAGGACGGCATCTTCACAGACAGACAGACGGACTGTGTGGTCAGACGCCCATGATCTTTTGACAATGGACGACGCGGTAAGAGACTTTGAACGCGTGTAATTGACAAATTAGTAAGCACTTCTCGCGTCTTGTCTCACAAACCTGGCTGCTCGCAACGGGAAGGAGCATCGAATCGAATGTATTATGCGAGGGAAGGAGCGATGCATTGCACGATGCCGCCCCCACCAGGCAGGCAGGCAGGCAGTTGGCGGTAGTAGCGCGTAGTAGCTGTTGCAGAAGGCGTGCGGGGGTCTCACTCGTACGAGTAGATGGCGTGCATTAGCGCTGGTTCTTTTCCTTTGTGCTGTACCGAGTACGGAGTACTCGAACGAGTACTGTGTAAGCATCACCACCATGCATCAACGTTGAAGAGAATGAAAGAATGACATTAAAACATATCAGCATAATAAATACAGAAAAAAAGAAAAGGAAAGAAAAGATATCAAAAAGGAAGGACTACAGAGAGAGTATACATAATATAATAATAATAAAAACATCCAAACACCGCTTTCGTAGTAATACATGTTCAAGACGGCTTGACAGGCGATGATGCATCTTGAATTGGGATATCCGGCCAGAGAAGAAGATATAAAAAAGAAAAGCAGCCCGTCAGCCAGACATTCGTTGTCATGGGCGCGGCGCGTTGTTTTGTGTCGCAAACATGCGCACGTCGCGCAGCGGGATGTTGTTGGTGGTGTTGGTGGTGTTGATGTTGCCGGGCCCGCCCGTCTTTTCGTGGTGGCCGCCGTGGCCGCCGGTATAAATGCCGCTCGACCCGCGCAGGCTCGAACCGCCACCGCCGACGCCACCATGGCCGACACCGCCACCCGACGCCGCCGAGTACATGCTGCCATTGTCGCCGTCGTTGGCGTCCACCTCGTTGAGCACCTCGCGCGTCAGCTCCACGTAGTCGTACGCAAACTCGCCAATCTCGCTGTCGTCGATGCCGAGGATCTCGGCCTCTTCGCTGGCGCGCAGCCGGAGCCCGGGAATCATGTTCAAGATAAACAAGATGAGTGTCGTGCCCGCAAACGAGTACGCACCACCCGAAAACGAGTCGGCCAGCTGGATGCCAATCTGCGCCCAGTGGTGGTTGATCCAGCCGCCGTGAATGACCTGGACGCCGTCCAGGTGCGCAATGTAGTCGGCGGCGAAAAACGCCGTGCACACATTGCCGACGAGCCCGCCGACGCCGTGCACCGCAAAGATGTCGAGCGCGTCGTCGATGCGCAGCAAGAACTTGAGCTTGGTCGCATAGTTGGCAAAACCAGCGCCCAGCACGCCATAGGGAACGGCGGCCCATACCGGCACATAGCCCGAACCGGGGGTGATCGCTACCAGCCCGGCAACAACACCGGAACAAAACCCGACAGTCGACCATTTCCGCTCGAGCCGGTAGTCGAGCACGCACCACGTGATGCCGCCGACGCAGGCGGCCAGGTTGGTGACGACGGCGGCCATGACGGCGCGCAGGTTGGCCGACAGCGCGGAGCCCGCATTGAACCCGAACCAGCCGACCCACAGGAAAATGGTGCCAATGACAATGTGCGTGACATTGTGCGGGCGGTAGTTGAGCTCGTGCGTGCCGTGGCCGCGGCGCTTGCCGAGCATCATCGAGTACGACAAAGCTGCCGTGCCGCTGGCAATGTGCACAGGCGTACCACCAGCGAAATCGAGGCCGCCGAGCTTGCTGGTCCAGCCGTGCGG
Source organism: Ophiostoma montium (assembly GCA_029299015.1). Lineage (NCBI taxonomy): Eukaryota > Fungi > Ascomycota > Sordariomycetes > Ophiostomatales > Ophiostomataceae > Ophiostoma > Ophiostoma montium. The sequence continues at coordinate 227,016 of JANSMC010000014.1, forward strand.
GTTCCAGGTCCAGCAGGCGATGGGGTCATAGATTAAAGTGGCCCAGATGAACATGAACACGACGCACGGCAGCATGCGGCCGCGCTCGGCGGCGGCGCCGGTGGCGAGCGCCACGGTAATGGCCGAGAACATGCCCTGGTAGACGGCGAACAACAGATCGGGAATGCGCGCAGACCCGACCGAGGGCCGGGCCAGCACATCTTTAAAGCCAAAGTTGGCCAGGTCGCCCATGAAAGCCCCGGCCGTGTGCGAGAAAGTAAGCGAATAACCCCAAAAGAACCACTGGAACGTCGTGACGGCGGTGGCCATGACGGACAGCCAGATGAGCGAGAGGGCAGACTTGCGGCGCGCGAGGCCCGAGTAAAAGAAGCCGACACCGGGGATCATGAGCAGGACGAGGGCGGTGGCGGTGATCATCCAGGCAATGTCGCCGGACTCGTACCAGATGTTGAGGTTGTCGACGAGGGCGTCGCCGCCGGTCATGCCGGTGCCATTGTAGGGGTACTTGAGGATGTAGGGGAGGTCGTCGAGGGCGGCGACGTCGTCGGCCTCGAGAGTCGCCATGTCGGGGGGTGGGTAGAGGGGGGGAGATATCGAGGGGATGTCGGGGTGGGATGTCGGAGTGGTATGAAGACGAAGGACAAAAGCAAGACTAGAAAACACAAGAAGAAAGAGAAGACAAAAACAAAGGAATGGCAGGAAATGGGGAAACACCCAAGACCGGATTCTCAAGAGTCGAGGATGCAGGACGGCATGCGCAAGACAAGCAGACAAGCGAGGCAAAAGGGAAGAAGAAAAAGAAGCGAAGAGGATCAGATCAGGATCCAACCGGGATGGGGATGGACTAGATTAAGAAAAGAGAAGACTACCGAGTGCTCAGTACTCCGTAGGAGAAGAAGAAGAAACTACGAAAAAGTGGGTGGTGTGGGTGCGCGATGATCGTGCACATCTGGTGATGGCACAGGCCAGCGAGAGCAGGAGGCGAGCGAGGGACGAGCACGAGTCGCGTTGGGTGTCTCCAGGTCAAGGACAGGCCGACGGGATTACGAAACGGCCCCATACGAGACTGCCAGTACGAGTACAAAGATCGTGATTAGGTGGTGATCGGTCAGCAGTGATCGGGGGAGAGAGATAACGAGAAAAAAAAACACGAGGCACAAGCCGGGCCATATTACAGAGGCATATTACAGCAAACTTTCTGGACCAATGCGTGTTAGTGGTCGATAGCGGCATGGGGCGACCAGGGGGAGAAGACGCCAGGGACAGGAGAGACAGGCAGAGAGAAATCAGAAAAGAAAAAGAAATCAAAAAGGGAACATCAAAACCCAGGCCATGGAAATACGGAGTACAAAGTACGAACGACTCGAGCGAGAGGAGGTTCCTCCGACACGCCCGGTGATAAGCTGGCTGGTGCAAGGTTGCAGCAGGGCACGGGCGTGCTCGGTGGAAATAATAAGAACGACTGCTGCAGATGAGCTGCAGATGGAAAAAGTCCTGCATAGGGGAGGTGGCAGTTTTTACTCATTTTTTTTTTCTGCGCGCTGCGCGTTATTGCCTCTCCTGCAGCTGTCTGCCGCAGCCTGCCGTCTGCAGACAGGAGCCCTTCCAGAAGACACGACAGAACGACACTAGAACGCGCCGTTGCGCGCTACCTCCTTGGTCGACGGCGTGCGCGGCGACGGGCGGTTTTTCTACTTTTTTGTATGAGTATGAGTACGAGTACTCCTTTTGCCGTTGCCAACCACGAGGAGTACTCGTAAGTCGAGCGGAGGGAATCAAGCGAGAGGATGCCTCCAGACGGCACTCGTAAGGATCTCATATGGATTTCATATGATCCGCAAGGGCGGGGTGAGTGCGCGTGTTTGTACTCGTACGAGTAGAAACGTAGATAAGAATCGATGAAAAGAGACAAGGTAACAATGTCGTTGACGTCTTCCTAATCGAGTACGACATAACGACTCACAGCGTGCTATTCAGACTGTAACCTGCTACATTGAGCCTTCCAGTACAGCCTCTGATTGGTTGGAGGCGACCGTTGAGCCTTGCTCTGTCAGTGCTCCCGTAGGGACCCCCACCGCTACGCACAGTCTTGATAGGCACAGCAGTCCCTGTACTCATAAAATCTCTATTCGGTGCGTGTCCCGTTGTTTCGTGCAGACAAAAGTGGGGGGATTTTGTTTCCGGTCTAGCCCTGTGAGGCTAGCGTGGCCCGTCCGACGCGCCATAATACTCGTACTCGTGATAAGGAAACCCATGCGGGCCGCCCATTGGCTGCTCGAGGGCAGGGTGTCCCACGCGTGTACTCCGTACTGAGTAAAAAGATGAAAGCCGCCACGCCATGTGGGGGGACAAGGTCTTGGGACGAAGTCTTGGGACGAGGTGTTTTTGCAACGGGCTGGGATGGGATGGAAGCTGTTCAGTGTCTCTACGAGTAGAACTGGCAGCCAAGCTGGCTGTCGTGAGTGATGATAAAGATGTGACAGAAATAGCAGGGTTGGAGGGAGAGAAAGAGAAAGCCAGCCGCAAATAGAGAAAAGGATCAGCAGAGAAAGAACTCAACAACTCCTCTATCAGCCTGTTTGTTTGGACTAACGGCGTACTCAGTAGGCATTAAGCTCATGTTGAAGAAGAAAAAAGGAAGGACGAGTTGCAAACAGAACACTCGTAGAGAAAGAGACTGTTCAAGCCGAGGTAGTCTACTGAGTACGGGGGAAGCACGGGGAGAGTATCGTACTACGAACGGAGGAAATAAGCTCTGGGCACGGTGCGTGCATGGACGGACTAGCAATGACAGCTCTCCAGCTCTACGAGTACCAACCACCACTCTGGCCAGAACTGCATGCGGTTTCTCCGAGTCGTCGTCCTCGTCTTCGTCCCTGCATGCTGCATGTGCACAGAATTGGCACATGCAGGCAGAGCTGCACCCACTGTGCAATGAATGCTCCGTACGGAGTACGTGCGTGCATACAGCTGCATGTCATACACTGTAATGTAATCGAAGTCCTGTACTCTGTACGTTGCTGTAAGTCACTCCGCACGTCCTCAGCTGTCCTACATCTACATCCACTGCAAGTATCGTCACGATCAAATGCAACCAAGTCTCTAGACAACAAATAAGATTATATGATGCCGTGTAGGCTGCTGTTTATACAGGGATATGCTAAAGGTAGAAAGAAGAAGAAGAAAGAAAAGAACAGTATACCAAGAAGAAAGAAAAGAAAAAAAAACAGTATACCAAAAACAGTACACAAAACAATGCCAAACGCCAACTATGCTATAGTACAATCGAATCATGTCGTCGTCCCCCCTCATCGCCTATGCCATGGCAGGCTGGCTGATCAGCCGGAACCGCTCCTCAAAGCCCTTGGTGCGCTCCTCCTCGAGCGTGCGCTGCAGCCGCCGCGCGTCGCGCCCGGCCGCGTCCAGCTCTTCCTGCAGCTGCAGCACCTCGACCTGCGCCATGCTGAGCCGCGCCACGACCTCCTGCATCTCGCTGTCCGCCGTCGACAGCGCCGCCTCCAGCTCGCCCACGCGCGCCCGCAGCGTCGTCACCTGCGCCTGCTGCTCCTGATCGGCCGCCGTCGCGTGCGCATACGCAGCTGCTGCGGCGGCGGCTGCTGCGGCTGCGCTGCTCGTGCCGCTGCCGCCGTTGAAGCTCATCATGCTGCCACGGCTGCTGGGCCGCGACAAGGACGCGCCGTTGCCGCCCGTCATGGGCGGCACCAGCTTGCCGTTGATGCCAAAGGGCGACTTGAGCGGCGACGGCGACCGCAGACCGGGCGACCGCATCGCGCGCGGCGAGAAGAGCGGCGACGCCATGGCACCACCCACGGGCGACCCGGACCGCAGGGTGCCCGAGGCATCGCGCAGCCGCATCAGCTGCGAGTTGCGTGCCTCGTTGAGCGCCGCCACCTGGTCCTCGTGGCGTGCGACGCGCTCCTCGGCCGCCGTCTGCGACGCCACCAGCTGCTCCTCGAGCGTGCGCAGCCGCGACTCGAGCCCCGTGATGCGTGCCTTGTTGGCATGCTGCGACGCCTCGCCGCGCGCCACCATCTGCGACAGCCGCTCGCGCAGCGTGCTGTTGGTCTGGATCTGCTCGCGCACCTGCTGCGCCAGCTCCTCCACGCGCCGCGCCGACAGCTCCAGCTGCTCCGCCACGCTGCGCTCGCTGTCCAGCAGCGCCTCGCTGCCCGCCGGTTGGCCCTCGGCCGCCAGCCGCGACCGTGCCGTATCCTTCATGGCGGCGTCACGGCCCGACACCGTCGTCGCCAGCGCGCGCTCCAGCCGCTCCAGCGCAGCCGACGTCACCTCGTCCGACGTGCTCGGCGACACCTTGCTCAGCAGGCTCGCGTACGAGTCCTGCAGGTCCTGGAACGCCTTCTCGAGCCCGGCCGTCGACGTCAGACCGTCCATGCCGCCCTCGGCATCCCGCTCCAGCAGCATCGCCCGCAGGTTGGCAATCTCCGACTCGGCCCGGTCCAGGTCCATTTTCAGGCCGCCCAGGCCCTTTTCGGTCTGCCACTTTTGGTCAAGCGCCTCCTCGGCCCGCTTCCGCAGCACACTAATCTCCTCGCGCAGGTTGGCTACGTCGCGCTCGTAGCCCGCCTTTTTCGGCGACGCCGTCAGCAGCCGCTGCCGCTCTGCCTCCAGGATCCGGATCTTCTTGTCGTTGTCGCGGTTCTGGAACTCTTGCCGCTCCAGCAGGCTCTTGAGCGCGCTGTGCAGTGCGTCACGCTGGGCCTCGACGTCCTTGAGCCGCTCGGCAAGCGCCTCGCGCGACTCGGACTGGTTGTTGCTGACCGTCGTGGACGGCGGGCCGCCGGGTTGGCCGCGGTTGACCGTGTTGGACCGCGACAGCCCCGGACCCGCACGCAGATGCTGCTCGCTGTCGGCCAGAATGTTGGCAGCCGTTATAGCCGCCGCTGAGGACGCAGCTGCCGCCGTCGACCGCAGGTCCAGGTTCTCCTCCTTCAGGCTCTGCAGCTCCTGCTGCATCTTGGTCGTCTCGTAGACCTGGCGCGCTTGCTCGGCCGACTGCAACTCGAGGCCCTCGACGCGCGCGCGCAGTTGCGGCACAATCTCGTCGCGCAGGTTGTCGCGCTCGTTGGCCGTGTTCTGCAGCTCCATCTTCATGCCCGACAGCAGGTCCTCAAAGTTCTCCTTGACGGTACGCTCCTCGTTGAGCCGCCGCCGCAGGTCTTCGCACGTGCTCTCCAGCTGCTTGACACGTCCGCTCGCGTCGTTGCTGTCGCGCTGCAGCGCCGCCACGTCCACCTCGGCCGCGCGCTCGCTCAGCTCCTTGATCTGCCGGTCCAGTGCGCGCCGCCGGCTGCGCTCGTCCGTCAGCTTCTCTGTCAGCTCCAGCCGCAGCTGCGCCTTTTCCTGCTCTGCGCGGCGCTGCACCTGCGCAATCTCCTCCTTGGCGGCGTCATAGTCGCCGTACTTGTTGCTGGACGTGCCCGAGTCAGAGAAGTAGTCGCTCGTGCGCTTGCTGTTGAGCATGCTCTGCGTCTGCGGCGCGTTGTTGATCTCGGCCTGCAGCCGGTCAACCAGGTCGTCCAGGTCCATCTCGCGCCGGATGGACCCGGCCAGCTCGGCGCTGATGGCCTTGAGCTCGTCCTCCATGTCTTCAATCAGGCCCGTCGGCGACTGCGGCGGCGGTGGCTCTGTATCCGAAGTGGGGGACGGAGGCACGTGTTGTGCTTGTCTGTGTCCGGTGGGTGTGACTTGTAATGTCGCAGTAGTGGGGGGTGTAGCCAGGTACTCGTCGTAGTAGAACGAGGACTCGTCGCCCGAAACGTTGGACTTTGGCGAGATGATGCCGAGCAGATTACTATTGCCGGTCTTGCTATTATTATTGCTCGTCTCCTGTGGGAAGCGTGGTGATGTGGCAGAGGCGGGCGTCGACAGCGTCGATGCATTAGTAACGACCGTGTTGGGCGGCCGGAGTGACGACGGTGAAGACGGCGACGCTAGCGGCGAGTAGGCCTGGTCCGAGAACTCGGTGGACGCCGGGGAGGGGGACGGCCAGCCGAAAAAGTTGCCGAGCTTGAACGAGCTGGGCGACTTGGCGACCTTGAGCGTGCCGGTCGGGCTGTCGCCGGGCACAGCGGTGTCAATGGACACGGAGTTGTTTCTCACCACCGGGCTGCTGGTATTGCTGCTCGCGCCGGCCGTGGAGATGACGGGCAACGGAGAACGGGGTGCCGGGCTGTGCTCGTCGTAGACGGTGTAGAGGTCGTTGGTGGACGAGTGTTGTGAGACGGCGCGCTGGGCGTTGTCTTCTTTGGAGTTGGATGCGGTGGCGTTGGCAATGTTGGGGTTGCTGTTGTTGCTGATGGCACCGAGACTGAGATGTGGTGGACCAGTCTTGCGGTTGAAGAGGGACATGGTAGACTGGCGCGACGACAAGACGGTGGTAGAAACAGGGGGAGTATACGTTTCGGATTTTGTTTCTGTTCGTGCCAGCGACAGTTCTTCCTCTTCTGCTGGCGCTTGGGCGAGTTGGTGAGGCTCGGTGACAGGGGTGGTAGCAGATGGGACGGATGGAAAAAGGTCGCCGTCAACGGCCGAATACTCGCTTTCAATATCCTCAACGGCGTCACCGTCCACGTCCGAGTACACACTGCGGATGTCTTTGTCGTCGGCAACGTCCGAGTATTCACTGCGAATGTCTTGCGTGTCCTCGGTATCGACAACGTCAACGTCGTCGGCAGCAAATACAAACGGATAGTCACTCTCGGGGTCACTTTCTGATTTATACTCGTGCTCGTCGGCGCTCGAGAGGCTGGGCGAGTCGAGACCCTCTGCACTGACAGCGGTCACAGCGCTGTTAGCGGACTCGTTTAGGCTTGGTGCGGTTTGAGAAGGAGCAGGGGTCTGTTCTGCAGTGTTTTGAATTGGTGCCGATTCTGACACGGACAAAGCTGCAACGGGGGCGGCTAGAGCAGTTGGGACCAAATCCGGGACCGAATCCAGGGGAGCCTCGTGTTGCTCTGGGCCGATTGATTCCTCGGCGGCTGCGTCTAGGTGGACAGGGGAAAGTAGTCTAATTGTTAGTGAAAGAGCTTATTATATTTCAAAAAAGCACAAAAGGCTTTTGAACGACAATCTTGAAATCACAAAGAAATTCGGAAAACAAAAAGACAAAGACAAATAAAACTCACTCTTTGATGGAATCTGAATCCGTCGAGTTTCTCGACTCTCGCGAATCAGACAATGGCGACTGCGGATCAGACGCTTCCGGCTCATCAGCAGACGCCTTGCTTGCAACTGAAGGTTCGCGCGAAAGATTGGACGGGATGCGCACGCCGAGGGCAGCGGGTGCGTTGGCGCCAAAGGTAGCGGCGGAAGGCGTAGGAAAGTCGTACAAGGTCGGGCTGTCAATGTCACCCGGTCGTGTGAAGCGGTGGTTAGGTCCAAGCAGCTCGTCTTCGTCGTGCACAAACTGCAGCGAGTTGAACTCGGCCTCGAGCTCGCTGTCGAGATCAAACGACGTGTCTTCGGGCGTCGGCGAGATCTGCGGCGAGATGTTGGCGCGCAGCTGCGGCAGTGGAGGCAAGGGTGGCAGGGCCGGGAGATGCAAGGGCTCCTTGATTTCGCGCGAGCCGCGGCCGCTGTCAAAGTTGAGCTTGTCGGCGACGCTGTTGATGATGATGCTGCTGCGCGCTGAGGCAGAGGCAATGCTGGCGGCGGCGATGCTCGTGCGGGCACTGCTGCTGAGCGGTTTACGACGAATCGGGGCAATGGAGGCTCGGTTGTAGGCGTAGGGCGGTGCGGCAACGGGCGCAGGAGCAGGTGCGGGTGCAGGAGCAGAAGTAGTAGAACCAGCAGCGGGAAGTGATGGGGGTGATGACACCGTGGAAAAGGTGCTCAGCGAGGACGTTCTCGGGGCAGTGCGCAAGGTCTCGTGGCTGCGGCTGCTTCCAGCGTCGGAGAAGTCGTCGGCGTGATCGTCGTCTTTGTCTTTGTCTTCACCACTAGGGCTACTAGTCTTGAGAGGCAGAGGCGCGGGGCCGTTGAGTGATCGGCGGTCGTCCTGATCGTACTCGTCTTGTTCGTGCTGGTGCTGGTGTTGCTGATCGTGTTGATCTTGGTCCTCGTACGAGTACTCGTATTCGTCTTTGTGCTGATGTTGCGAACTAGGCGACGAGGCGACCGAGGTGTGGGCGGAGGCTGCCGTCCAGACAGAGTTGGAAGAGGAAGACGGAGTCAGAGCCGATGTGGGCGTCGAGTGTGCAGACGATGCGGGATAGACCGAAGAGGAAGAGTCCGTAGCGGAAGAGAGCACAGGAGCAGAGGTGGTGGTGGTCGTCGTAAACGGAGTAGTGTCTTTCTCGTCTCGGGACGAACCAGAGGCAGAAGGAAGATATGAAGAAGAAGGAGACAGAGTAGTAGAGTCGGCGTCGTGTTGAGGGAAAAGGAGGAGGTCCGTCCGCCTGCCGGAGGAAGAAGAGATGTCGAGAGACATGACGGGGGAGTGGATGGTTTTGTAGATCGGGGGGGTGTAAACTATGTGCGACGAGGAGAAGAAGGGCCAGGAGGTGGGAGAGGGGGGCGGCCGGCGAGTCGAGACCGGCCGGATGCGTGCTACAGGACTGCAACGGTAGAATACGTGTAGCAACAGCGTGGAATAAGTCAACGGCCCCAGACTAGCGAGAGAGATACGATAGCGACCGAGGAGGAGGAGGACAGTGCCAGCCAGAGGCCGGAGGAAGAGATATGATAGGTGATGGGACGTTGGACAGGGGGGTGCTTGGAAGGACAAGGAAACCCCCGTAGCGAGAGTGATGAGAGATCAGACAGAGACTGTCCGGGTGCCACTCATTGCGATGTCTGGTAGTAGGAGGTAGGAGGTAGTAGGAGGGTGGTAGATGAGTATTATGAAAGTAGTATGAAAGTAGTATGAAAGTAGTATGAGGGTAGTATGGTAGTATGGTGCGTACAGAGGGCGTACTTCGTACGGAGATGTGTATTTCGTACGGAAAGTGGTAGAAGATGGCAGAGGGGGTGAGGCAAAGAAGATGATGATGGGGAGGGGGTACAAAGTAGAACTCTGAATGGGTACAAGTTGCGTGGTAGGTAGTACTGAGAAGACCAAAAAGAGACGTCGGTTGTGCTAGGCGAGCGAGACGGGGAGTGAAGGACGGACGATAGAAACACAAAAAGAAGAGAAAGGGGAAAAGAGTGTGTGTGAGAGTGAGTGAGAGAGAGAGGACCGATAGCTCGGAGGCGACGATAGGAGGACGATAGGAGAGAGAGAGAGAGAAAGTAAGGCCGGACTTTGAGATTGCTCGTTGGCGGAGGCCGAGAGGAAGCGGGCAAGCGCTGCCAATCAGCTGGAGCTTGCTTTAATTGTGTGGTCGGTTTTGGGAAAGGAGCGGCGGCGCCTGTGCGCGTGGTTGGTGAAGCTGGGTGAAGGGGGGGCGGAGAGCAAGTGGAAATTGGAAAGGGAAGAGGCTCGGAGTGGATTAGTCACTGCTGAGTACGGAGACGGGGGGGATAGGGGACGAGCTGGGCGAGCAGGGAAGGAGCAGGCAAAGCAGGGAAGCAGGGGAGGGGAGGGTAGGAGAAAAGGGAAGGCGCGGATGGGGCGCTTTAAGCACGTCGTAATACTCAGTACGAGTAGTCGTAAGCGTTGTTGAAGCTACGGGACAGTACAGAGTCTTCATCCCTGAATAATACTGGTACTCGAAGTTCTGCTTTGCGCGGCTTCAGGCATGCAAAGCATCAACGCATTCATAGGCATAGCGGCTCGGATTCCTGGGACGCGTCATGCAGCGCGACGCTGCTGCTGCAAGCACGGTATGATACATGGTACGAGTACATCTCATCACAGCAGTACGGAGTACGGGGGACCGAGGACAAAGTACGGGTACCAGTCGTACTCGTACTGTAATGGGCCGTACGACTCGTACTCTGTACTCGTACTCCGTCCTCCAGGTGGCAAGATTGCCTATTGGCAAGCGAGACGCGTTGGTGGAGTGCACATTCGGGCCAGTGTCTTTCCTTGCTGTACTCCGTACGAGTACTCGTACTCGTAGCCGTCCCTTCCCTCGTCTTTCTTTTTGGGCAAGTCTACTGAGTACTATTTCCATCGCAGTGGGGCCGGCCGAATGCAGCAAAATGTGGACGGGCGACGATGGGCAGAAAGAGAAAAAAGCGGAATTATGTGCATTCTCGTGCAGACTGCAGACGGGAAGACAGACGGGAAGGCAGACGGGAAGAACAGACGCTGTCCACGATTGGGTGTGTGCGGTACTACACGTATGCACAATACTTGTGCTCGTGCTGGTATTGCCCTGCGTACTTTACTTTGCACTCGTACGGAGTAGCTGTCGGGAACAGCTGGCAAGAACAAAAGGAACACACAAAGACGGCAGGAGCTGTCAAAATGCGCATTATCCAAAAGCGCCACCGGTAGCTAATATTGTTCCTGCTTTCGAGACCGCGGACCAGCCAATCACGCGCCGTCTTGGCCGTCTTGTCGGTGGGGAATTCAGGGGTAGACTGCCGTTGTGCCCCGTAGGGGTTCTCTCTTCTCGTCGCTAGCGCCGACTGCAACCCCAGAGGTGCTGCCATGTGGGTCTCTTTTTTAAATCTTTTAAATTGGGCCGTTTCTTTATTTGGACTTGCCACTGAGAGATTAGATGAAAGCGTACGAGTACGGAGTACGAGTACTTTGATATGCATGGAGTACGGAGTACGGAGTACGGGTACGATACTGGTACGGCCTTGCTTTTGTGTTACGCTCTACGCAGTAGGTGCATATTCGTACTCGTAGCAAGTTGCTCAAGTCGACTTCTTCAGCGGTAGCAGCGGCAGCAGCGCCAGGCGACGAGAATGAGCGATCTACAACACCGGTAGAAGAAGATGGGCAATTAGCCCGTTTGTGAAATGACGATGCGTCGCCGTGAAGCGGTTGCAGAATGACGATGCGTCGTACTCGTAGAGCGCTTGCAGGTGATGATGTTGCTCGTGACAGTTCGTACGAAGTACGTCTACGAGTACATGTACGACGGTGTATCTCGTACGCCACAGCATATGCCTTCTATCAAGACAAAGACTGGACGAGTAGCACCGGCAGTGGCGGGTAAAAGACAAATATAGCAGCGTGTTGTGTCGGCTCTTATGCAGTGGGGTCTTTTTCAGGGGGGGACGCATCACGGTGTAGGGGTACCAACGTTGTCGAAAAACGAGACAGAGGCAAGCCAAGGTACAAGTTTGGTCTGGGGAGAGTCAGCAATTTCACTCGCTGCCATTCTCATAAAAGAGCGAGTGCCCAGAGACGATGAGTGTCGTTGAGCATGACTTGCCAAGTGAAGAGAGGTCAAAGAGAGAAAGACAGACAATGACAACGAATGACGGGACGAGGCAATGGACTACTCGTACTCGTACTCCGCCTGAAGAAAGAGGCAGCACAGCCTCCTGCACGGGGGGCTGTCAGGGGCACGGTTACCCGCCCCTCCCCCCCATACTGGTAGCCAACTCCACACACTGAAAGATGGCGGTGAGCGCGAGGAGCCTCACATACGGGAGGTACTCCACGACAAATGGCGCACAGATGTAGGAGCGTGCCAGATTGGCCGCGTGTGTGCGAGTGCAAGTACTCCGTAGATTGCAATTCTTCGTACGATAGATTGCTCGCACAGCGACTCGACAGAGGACCATCCGTCTGCCATCTCCCACCTGCATCCTGCCCAACCGCTTTCGGTATTGGCGCTGCGCGAGACGCCAGCTGACACTGCTTGCGACCTGTTGTAACCTGAATTAATGTACGAAGTACTCGTCCAACAACCCCGGCGGCTATGCAGCGCTGTGCGAGGAATGCAGATTGCAACGGCCCTGGAAGCTGTTGAGAAAAAACTACTCGAAAAAAAAAAGGTGAAAACTGGCCCACTACCGCCTGTGGGGCAGGAATGCAAGGCAGGCGCACGTCCCCCCGGGGCCCGGTCGCGCGCGCGCATGCCTTGCAGTGCAGTGCAGGCGAACGGTGCAGGCGAACGGTGCAGGCGAACGGTGCAGGCGAACGGTGCAGGCGAACGGTGCAGGCGAACGGTGCAGGCGAACGAACGGTGTTCCTGGCGAGTGCAAAGTGCGGTACCTCCGTCCAAGTCTACGGAGTACTGAATACGAGTCCTCCTCGTACTCCGTACTAGCGGCCTCGTGCGGCCATGTCTTGGGAGATCGCGCCCGTGTGGCCCATCATGTGATGCATGTGACTGTGAGCGACAGGCTGTGAGTGAATGACACGGCCGTATGACCACGAGTGTGTTTTTATTCACGCGAGAGAAAACAATGTTCTTTTCATTCAATCATGAAATACATTCATCGCCTACTCCCGCCTCAGCAAACTGAAAATAAAAATAAAATAAACGTGCCTCGTAAATACCAAAATGAAAATAAAGTATGAAGGATATTTGGCTTTTGACAGAATTAAGAGAGATAAACGCCGACAGTGAGCTGAGATAATAAGCAAATAAGACAGAAAAAGACATTAAAATCACAGTATAAGATGATTAAAAGAGAACAATAAAAAACAAGGCAATAAAAAAAAACAGGACATCAAAAACAAAACAAAAAAAACAAGACATAAAAATAACGAAAACAAGACATCCAGAATGAACAAAATAAACAAACAACACTCCAAGATAGGCCACGAGATGGTCGTCGATCCAGAGTGCTTACCAGCATCGCCTACCAAGAGACCGCCTACCCAGACAGTTCATGACTGCACATGGACAGCAATCCTGCACGTGCTGCCTTTTTCGCTGCCCAGCGAGCATCACCCAACATCGCCGCCTGACGACAAGGCTGTCATCGGTGGCGACTCAAAGGCAGAAGGCAGAAGGCAGAAGATACCACCCTGGTATCGTATATATAGCCGTCAACGTAGATGTAGAGCAGCCATCAATGCTGTCCACACCGAGTAGTCATCATCAGCAAAGCAAAGCAAAGCAAAGCAAAGCAAAGCAAAGCAAAGCAAAGCAAAGCAAAGCAAAGCAAAGCAAAGCAGCATCATCATGGCCACCTCATCCACCCACTCACCCTCCCACTCCCACTCCCATGCCACGCCGCCCTTTTCCACAAACGTGCTGTGGCCGCCCAATGTGCCGCCGCCCCCGCTCGAGAGCCTGCTGCCCGGCGTCTGGCGCGAAGACGCCCTGTGCCGCCTGTCCGTGCCGTCGCTGAGCTCGTCCGCCTATCTGGCCGCCGAGCTCGGCCTCGGCCGCCTCGACGGCTTCAGCCACTACTGGCGCTGGCTGCTGGGCGCGCCCGCCCTGCCCAAGCCGCTGCACGACTGCTGCCACCGGGGCCGCACCATTTGCATCACGGAGCGCATGGACCGCCACCTGGGCCTCGGCACCGCTGGTGGGGGCTCGCGGACCAATCTGCTGTATATCAAGCCGCTGCCGCCCTTTTTGCTCGACACACGGGCCTGGGAGGAGGTGCTGTCGTGCAACTGTCCGCTGGAGCTGGAGACCGATGGCGAACAGCCCGGCACCGGCGGCAGCCTGCACTCCACCTCGTCGTCCACCCGCTCCGCCTGCGACAAACGCCATCTCCGGGACTGCGCCCTCGGCCTGCTGTATTCGTACGCCGCCCTCGTCGCCCACGGGAGCGACTTTGCCATTGCCCAGAACAACGGCCTGCTGCCGCCCCAGGTGACGTGGGCCGGCTGGCGCTGCATCACGCGCGAGCTGGCCACGGCGCCCGACATTGTCCACCGCCGCTTCCACCAGCGTTTCTTGCACGGCGAGCTGCGCCTCAACCGCCTGCGCGAAATCAGCCAGCTGCGCCGAGGCGGCCTGCTGCCCGTGCTCGTCGGCCGCCTCGACCGCTTTGCCCGCTTCTTCCAGCAAAACGTCCGCTGGCTCGCGTCGCTCATCGCCTACCTCGCCATTGTCCTCAGCGCCCTGCAGACGGGGCTCACCTCCAACACGCTCGCTGCCAGCCGCAGTTTCCAGATCTTTGCCTCGGGCTTCACCATCTTTTCCCTCGTCGCACCCCTCGCCATCCTATTCGCCTTTGCCCTCTACTTTGGCCTGTCGCTCGTCTACCACGTCTCCGTCCACCTCATCACCGACCACGTCCTCGTCGGCGACCACGGCCAGGCCGTCCTCAAAGAGGCCGACGTCTTTCACCACTGGGACTCCAAGAGCGACGTCTAGCCCCCCTCCCCTCTTCCTCCTACATACCACCATAGGCCACGAGTGGCCGATACAGGTATGCCTCGTTCGGCGTAGTATAGCCCTCTGCCGCCCACATCAGCGACCGTCGCCCGGCCACGATGACCTGCTCGACATCGTTGGCCGCCTCCACCACCGGCACCAGCAGGTCGCCCGTGCCCAGGCCGCGGAAGCACGCAAACAAAATGGCAATGCCGAAAAACTCTTTAAAGTGGCCCACCGACCGGTACGCACCGTCGCGCACAATCTCGTAGCTGCTGTGCACGGCCAGTGCCGCCTCGCCCTCGCCCGAGGCATATTGTCCGCGGCGGTAGCTCGTGCCACCCTGGTCCTGCATCGCACGCAGGGCCAGGATCATGTACATGAGCGCGGCGGCAAAGTCGTCGTGGCAGAGATCGAGCAGCCACGCCGTCGTATGGGTAAGGTGGGACGGCGGCCGGCGTATCCCAGCCGGCGGCGACGACTGGCCCGACACCGGCGGAAGACACGGATGCAGCGGCGCCATCAGCTCCGGCATCTCCAGCATCTCGGGCATCTCCGCCACTGGTACAGGTGCCATATCTGCCAGGTCCGCCATGTCGGCCCCCGCCGACGCTGCCGCCGCCGGAGCCGGCTTCGCAAAGGGGTCGTGAAAGTCCATGTCGCCCGCGTGCACCGTCGGAAGCATGGAAAAGGGCGCCTCCACGCTAATCACACTTGCGGCTGTCGTCAGATTCGTGCACGTGCTCGCACACCTCCCTGCCAGGTCGGTCATGCTGCTCGTCCACTTGCTCTGCGTCCGCAGCAGCACACTGGCACTCTCGACAATTGCCGCCTGTGCCCGCTGCGATCGCGGCGATGGTGCCTCACTAAACATGTCGGCGTGGTGCAGCGCCAGCAGCACGCGGTGCGTCACAATCTCCAGGTGCTGGAACTGCGTTATCGACAGGTCGCCGCTGCTGTCCGATACGAGCGCACCCATCTCGGCCAGGCCCTGGCGCACGCGTGCATCCCACGCCGCGATCTGGTTGGGCGCCGGACGGGGCTTTGCTGGGGCATTGACCGTGTTGACAATCTGGGCCAGGAGCGGCAAGAAGAGGGCCAGGCGGTCCTGGTAGCTGCTGCCGTCGTCTGAGCTGCCGTGCTGATCCGAGCCAAAGCCCGCTGCTGCTGCTGCTTGGAACATGCTGTCATCAAGGGTTGGCGGCGGCAGCGGCGGCGGCTCTGCCTCGCCTGCGTCACTTTGCAGTGTTGTCCCGGCCCGCAGTGCCGTTTCAAGATCGAGCAGCCGCACCGTCACCCAGATGCGGCGTCGCGAGTCCAGATCAGCAGGAGACGCCGCACCTGCACCCTCGGACGCACACGCATAGCCATAGCCAGACCGTTGCAGCTGCAGCAGCTTGGCCGTGCGCACGGTGAAAGCCATGAGCGACACCAGAGGTGCATAGCCGCCGCACCCTCCCGCACCGGCTCCGCGGCTGCCGCCGCTGGCCGGCATCTCGACGAGCCTCGCAATCAGCATCATGCACAGTGTGCGCACGGTCAACAGGGAAGGCGCCGCCATATAGGGCGACCGGGCAAACGAGGCCTGAGCAGCCCGCAGAAACAGACCGGCCCAGCTGGCCGCCGACTGGCCCATGCCGCTAAACAGATAGTCGTGTGCCGTCTCGGCCCCGAGTGCCAGGGCCATGCAAAAGTGGGCGAGCCACTCGTCCGACACGCTCGACAGGAAATCGTAGCGCAGCTGCGAGGACAGCTGTGACGGGTGCAGAAGACTGTGCGTGGCGCCAAACGTGTCGAGGTAGTTGGCGACCAGCGTGTCGATAATGTGGACGGGCGGCAGAGCGTGCAGGATCTGGTCCTTGCTAAGGGGCGGCGAGCTGCCGGCGCTGCCGCCAAACGGGAAGTTGGGGTTGTCGTCGAGGTGTGCAAACAGACACTTGAGGCTCTTGACCTGGTGGTAGCGCTGCTGCCAGCGAGGCTCGGTGCCGGCGAGGTACGGCGCGGCCTCGGGCAGCTCGCACGCGATGCGAGACCAGTGCGACGTGCCGTTGAGAGGCTCGTCGTCCATCGACCCGAGCCGCGTCGCCGTGCCGCCGGGCGTGCCCTGCAACGACGATGACCATGGGCCGAGCGACGACGACGAACAATGCGAGTCGAGCGATGCTGTTGGACTGGGGGCGCCCCCCCTCACGTTCAAATTCACATCGTGCCGAGGCGGCCGGTCGGCGGCATACCCCGAGCCCGACCTGGGCCCATGCTGCTGCTGCTGATGGTGCTGCTGCCTTTCTTTCCTGGTGCCGCTTTTGGTGTTGGCATTGGTACTGCTGCTGGACGTCGGTGGTGGCTGGTAGGAGCAGTCGTCGGGACAGCCAGCAGCCAGACAGCGCGAGCAGGGCAAGGCCTTGTCACATTTCAGCTTCTTGCGGTGGCAGGGAATGCAGACAAAGACACGGCGGTTGCGCTTCTGTGCACGGTCCGAGGCCCTCGGGACGAGCCCGTTGAGGTCAGACACGGCAAAGGTCGTGAAATAGGCAGCTGGGATCTCGGATGTGTCACACGCCATCCTGCTGCGGTGATTTGTGGCTATGGCACCTACTTGTTTCTGTGGCATGTGGCAACTGTACTCGTACTCTCGGGGATAGTGAGACAGTAAATAGAAAAAGAAGAAGGAAGAATGCCAGGTTCTCGTTGCCGACCGCTACCCTAAAGATTTTCACATGTACAATGTGTGGCAAACGGGGCGTACAAAACGGAGACGGGAGACACAATAGGAAGGAGAACAAGAGAACAGGACAGCAAAGCCAAAAACAGGAGCAGGAGCAGGAGCAGGAGCAGGAGCAGGCAGGAGCAGGAGCAGGAGCAGGAGCAGGAGGAGCTGGAGCAAGAGCAGGAAGAGCTGGAGCAAGAGCAGGAAGAGCTGGAGCAAGAGCAGGAGGAGCTGGAGCAAGAGCAAGAAGCAAGAGCAGCAAAAACAAGATAGCAAACAAGATTGCAGGTTGAAAAAGTCACACAAGCATGCGTGAGGAAGGAGGAGGAAGAAGCAGCACCACCAGGCCAGACCGACAGGTTATAAAAACAGCCAGGCACCGTTCTTGTCCCAGCATAGTGCAGCAGCTTGACCAGAGATTCGACCAAATCCCAAAACCCAAAACCCCAGCTATCCTACCCACAGACACTGGCTCTTGTGCCACTTGCACTCGTTGCTGATAGCATGATAACATAAAACATGACAACCTCAAGGGTATACGGCCTTTGCTGTCTCAGTTTGGAACCTGATGGGGAAAAGGCGGTGGTGCACTGGGAACTCCTGAACTGCTGCGCGTAGGGAGGTAGTTTTGGTGATAGGCAGCAAGAAAAAGGCAAGGCAATGCAAGACTGACAGTGCAGAGTACGACGACAGACGACAGACAATATTGCAGGAATACGACGACAGACGACAGACAACAGTGCAGGAGTACAACGACAGATGACAGCTTGACACACGAGGGGGAGTCGGGATTCTTTGGCAAAGGGCCCAGCCGGGATCACGGTGATATGAGCTTATCTCGGTTCGCAACGTGATCTGCACAGACGTCAGGCAGCTTGTTGGAAATACTCCGGCAACTAGGGAGAGGAGGGCCTAGCCACCCCGGGGCGAACCCAGAGGCGACGACCGGTGGGAGCTACTCCGTCGAAGGCCCAGGGGGAAGGGCGGCAGCACACATGCACCCACGAACACGTGCTGGGGGGCGGCGGTTGCTGGCCGAGGCCCAGTCGGTGTAATGGAGGACTGTGCGTGCGAGTACGAGTAGTACTCGTAAGTACGAGTATGAGTACCTCGTCCTACTGCGTACAGTGATAATGGGGGTAGTGGTGGTGGTGGTGTGCTGTTGTCCTGGTGTGCGAGGCCATGGGCCCCAGTCGGTGTGCATGCTGAGGTGGGATGCGGTCTGTGGCCGATCCGACGATGATGCTATGCTGACGATCAAAAAAAAGAAAAGAAAAAAAGAGGGAGGGTGCCGTGTCGCAGGCGACCATGGACTCGGCGCGTCTGGTCATGGCACCGTCCGGCGATGAGTCAGTCAGTCTGACCTGCAGGTCGCTGCTTTGGTCGAGAAACGTCAACAAGGGGTGGAGCCGAGGCGGTGCATGCCGCCCCAAAAGTGCGTGTCGTATCTGTTCCAGTAGGATGCACCCTGCAGAGGGCCATTGCTGATTGGGCAGAGACGCGCGAGTGCCAGCGAGAAGAGGTGCGGGTAGGGGACGGGTATGAGAGCTGAGTACGAGCAACAGAAGAATGAAAAATAGAAAGAAAAAAGGAGAAGATGGAAATGGAAATGGAAATGGCGATGGAGACGAAAACGAGGACGCGGAGAAGGAGGGACTAGCCACGGAATAGGCAAGATGGTGTTGAAAGAGGCAAGGCGGTGTACCGCTGGGACCTGGAGGCCGTAGCAGGAAGGTGCGATGCGAGATGGCACCTCGTGAAGGGAAAGAGTGGGCGATCATCATACGACGGGCTCTGATGTGTGCGTACGAGTCGAGTACGGAGTACGAGTACTCGTAGTACTTGTACTGAGTACGAGTACAGAGTACCAGTATGTAGCGAGTACCAGTATGTATCGAGTACCAGTATGTATCGAGTACCAGTACAGAGTACGAGTACTCGGTACGCACACGAGGCAACGGGGAAGGAGCGATGCATGGGAGCAAGTACAGAGTACTCCGTACTCGTAAGTACGGGGTGTTGACCACAGGGTTGCGACCAGGATTGCTACGTAATTGTCAGCATGGTTTCCTATTTCGATCAAGCAAACGCCGTTGTGCTGACGGTTCTCTGGCTGTGCCTACCCGTTATGTGTCTTGAGGAATTGCCTATTCGGGAAGCTTCTCACCGTTAAGTGGGCTCGGCAGCCAAGCGACGTTTTGCGTACGAGTCCTCGTTCTCATGCAGTCCAGTTACGTTTAGCTGTTAATACGGTCTTTTCCGTTTTTCTTATTCTTCTACGAAGTAGAGAACTCGTATTACATCTTATATGCCATCTTATAAGACACAAAACCCCCGAGTAAAATCTCCGTGTCGTCGTGCAGTACCCCGTCGTACACAAGTGTAAGAGAGCCACTTTGACGGAGTAAGAGAGTACGTACTTCGTATTTCGTACTCTGGAAAAAAAGAGAGTAGCCTCCCTTAATACTATCGAGCAAGGTTGGACAGACGTAGCCTGCCAGGATGTGATCCAGAACAATGGATACGACTGCCGGTGGCCTGGGGCGTAGCAAGCGCAGCGTTGTACTCGTACTCGTACTGCTGCCCATGCAGCGTGGCAGGCAGGAGAGAGAGAAAAAAAGGTCAGACGGCCGCCTCTTTTGCCTCAAAGAGGGAGATGCTCCGTGAGAAGAAAAATCCCCGTCGGGCTGCAGGCCAAGTGGGCGTACGGAGTACTCGTACACGGTGAGTTCGGTCAGGGCAGAGTGTGAGTGCGAGTGTGAGTACCTACGGAGTACTTGCTGTACTCGTACGGAGTACAGACTCGTACGCAGCACTCGAATTTGAAAGCCTGTGGAGAACCCTCCCATGTATGCGTTGTGCCGAGGCGAGGACGGAAGAGTACAGCCGCAGGCAGATCCGGAGGAGAGGCTCCGGACAGATACGAGTACTTCGTACGAGCAGTGTTGTCTGTTTGTGCAGATGCAAGATAATGGCTTTGAACGATAAATGGATAAAAAAAGACTAATAGTACAGAACAAACAAAACAAACAAAATCTAGGACGAGGCCGTAAAAGTCATCATATCATACACACACAAAGATACATAAAGAGATACAAAGATATACAAAGAGGCAGAACCAGCGCCGGGGTATTATAAAGGGCAAGGCAGAGAGACAAAGAGCGAGGAGAACAAGACACACACGCGAAAAAAATAAAATTTATCGCGTCGTCTCCATGCCGAGGGGCACATAGGCGTGCGACCGGGCCGGCGGCGGCGTCCACGAGGCCACGCTCGACATGCGGCTGTGGCTGTGACTGTGGTGGCCGGCGGACTTGGACGGCCGGTGGGATGAGTGCGGCGGCGGTGCTGTGGCCGAATTGGTAGAGACCGAGTCTTTAGTCTCGTGCACTGTGAACACCGACGCCGCGCTCGACGTCGACGCATTCTTGCTGCGCCGCGTGTGCGGACACCGGCCCTCGCCGACGACGCGCCGGTGGCTGTGAAAGGAGCACTGGCGAAACCCGAAGTGGCGGTCCTCGCGCCGCAGCCCATTGCTGGCAATGCGCAGCTGCGGGTTCTTGATGCGCACGTCGGCGCGGCTGGCCTGCATCTTGGAGAGGTGCGCGTGGTAGTCGGCCCAGAGCGTCGGCATCTGCAGCAGCTGGAGCAGTTCGCGGGTGCGGGGGTCCGATGCGTCTGATGGCACTACCGAAGAAGAGGAAGGAACACCCGCGTTGGCTAGCGTCCAGGCCAGCAGGGGAACGGCCCACTTGCGCAGACGAAACGCGGCATAGGCGTCGGTCTCGCGGTCATTATAAAGATAACGCAGCAGCGCGGGCGTGGCGGTCCAGTCGAAGCGCAGGTACAGGTCCTGCAGCGAGTCCATGACAATGTCCTGCAGCGCGGGGATCTCGAGCTGGGCGGCAAACAGGTGCAGGTTGACGAGGTGCCAGTGCAGCTCGCTCAGGTTGGCCGAGACGGAGGCGTCGTTGGGGGCGTTGTAGGGGCGGAGTTCCAGATGGGCATTGTTCTCGGCGTCGTCGTCGTCGTCGTCGTCGTCGTCGTCGTCGTCGTCGTCGACGGCATCTTTGGCGAGAATGGTGACGGCATCGTCGACAACAGCGCGAAAGGCCTGGCGGCGGTAGAGCCAGAGCACAAAGAGCTCAAAGACGTCGGCCGACTCGCCGGTGAGCCAGATGGCGGGGGCGTGGCTGGTTGTATCGTTGGTGGTGGAGGTGGGCGAGGCAGGCGGCGACGGCGAGGGCGAGGCAGACTGCTGGCGTGACGACTGCGACGACTGCGGCGACGACGACAGACCCTCGGGGACGGCGTCGATGCTGTCCCGAAAGACAGTGCTGCTGGCACAGAGCAGGGCCCGGTGGACAACGAACTCGCGTTGTTTGGGGCCGACGAGGACACGGATAAGGCTGGGTGGTGTTAGCAGGGGACGAGACAACCAAGATGAAAGATGACGGGACGAGATGACGAGGCAACTTACGAGTTCATGGTGATTTGCTGTTGGGGTGGAGTGGTGGTCATACGAGAATCAGACAAAAACGGAGGAGCGAGAAACAAAGACCAATGCAAAAAAAGGGAGCCAGGAGATATAAGAGTCTGAGAGTCTCAGAGTCTGGGAGTCTGCAACGACGGATAACAGTACTGGATGAGGACTAGGCAGGGCAGGGAAGGGGATAAGACCACGACCGACTAGTGACGAACAGGATCAGAGCACACATATAGAAGAATAAGAATGAGTAGAAAATATGGATAAAAGGACATGCAGGACATGCAGGACACGCAGTACCAGTGGTACTCGGTGGTACTCTCAGCTACGGAGTACGGAGTAGTAGTCCGTTCTCCGTATGAACATGCCTGTTTGTTGGCGGAGGGCCACCACGAGAACCACGAGGAGACCCGGACAGCAGCAGCTGGCGAGGCACATGGAAACAGACAAACAGCCAAACAGCCAAACAGACAAACACGGAGTCGTCCAAACAAGGCCCGCTTGAAGCTTGTTTGATGGAGCAGGAGGTACGATACGGGGCAAGTGGTGGGTGCGTGGTGTGTGGTGTATGGTGTGTGGTGGTGGTGGCGACTTTGATAGGGGAGAAGGGGAAGATGCACGGAGCACACAGGTCACTCGTATCTGGGCTTCTCGCGTTTGAATCTTGATTCAGAAAAAGCAACGAAAATCTCCGTGTGGTCTTTGCGGTGGTCCATGCTCGTCGGGGGTCCCTCTGCATGGAGTGTACTCGTACTCCGTATGTCTTTTGCGTGCTCTCGTTTTGTTTGCCTCTTTTGTTTGTCTCAACTTGGCGTCTCGTGGGATTATCGTCTCGTCTTGTTATCGTCTTTTACGTTTCTGTTTATGTTTCTAGTTTCTTGTTTCTCGTCTCACGGCATTGCTCCCGCACTCTCCCGCGAGATCATTCATGCCGTGTGTTTCGAACAGCAGCAGGGAACGGTGTTTTCTGCTTCTTTCTTTCTATGAGTACTCCGTACTGAGTGCGATACAATCCTACGAACGAGTCTGTTCCCTTGCTGTCCCTTGGATGGTGGAATACTCCATTCTGAGTGATACCGACTGCCATCTCTTAAACTCTTTCCCACTGCTCCTCTTCCTACTCCGTATTCACCTTTAATATTTCCAACTTGATTCCAACTTTTTGATCTCCACCCTCTCATCCTTTCACTCCTGCCATGCTTCCACATGTCAGACTCGGGAGTTGTACAGCTCACGGTTGAATCCTACTCAGTACGGAGTACATCAGGCGACCCAGATCGCCGATGACCGCCATGACTTGACTTTTTGAATCAACACAAAGTACGAGTACGAAGTATGATCGTGAAAAGCGTCTCCTGCCGCTCCTGGTCCGTGCCGAGTTCATCGGTTTGGCTAGATTCATCATCTGCACAGCTCGCGTCAAATCCTCCTCCATCGCCTCTTCCTCTGCAGTTCCTCGTGCACCCGCGTTGGCCCGTGACAGCAATCGGCAGGGATGGTGCAAGGGTTCCAAAACGCTATGCGCAGCGGAACGGTTGCAGATTAGAGAGGGGGTGAAACTTCTCCATGTGTGGGGACGTGTAGTCCAAAAGGGGCTAGCGGGTCTTGCATAATCCGCATAAGCTTTTTTGAGAGAAGCTCTGTTTGCCTACGAGTACTCGTATTGCTAAAGCGTGACAGTTTTGTCTATGATGTTTCGTACGCTTCACTTTGTTGATATATATATGTTCATATTGCTCGACTTTATTTTCGTCCTTCCATGTACTCATACTGAGTAGTAGGTTGCCGTGTCCGCCTGTGCACAGCCAAGACTTGACGTGATGCTCGATTAAGCTTGTTAGTCGCAGTCTCCACTCTCTCTCTTATCCAATATGTATCCACATTATATACGTTTATCCATTTTCTCCCTATGACACTATCCATTCCTCTCTGCCCGCACGTGCTTTGCGGCAGCATCGCGCCAAAGTGGTAATTTACTGCCGTGCAGAGCGTCGCATCGCCTCGTCCGGTAGTGTTTCGAGATGTTGCTATTCTTTTTTTTTTTTTTTTTTTTCGTTCTCCCCTTTCGTCTCTTGTTCGTTTGCTCCGTATCTGCATTGTTTGGTTTGATCTTGGCTGTTCGTGTTTCGATTCCGATCTTCTATTTCCAGCTTTTTCCACTCTCTGGGTTTGCCTCTCTCTCCATTCTCCATTCTCCATTGTACGGAGTACGGAGTATGCAAACACTTATCTCTGTCCTGCATAATCTCATCCATATTTGAAATGCTGATATGCATATGCCCCCCTCCTCTGTACATAACCGTAAGTCTGCACTTGCTGGAAGCAAGGCTCTGGTCTCCTCTTCCGGCTGCAACGTAATAATATCAACGGCAACTGGTGGTCAATGTGTACGGAGTACTCCCTACGTACTCGTACTCCATACTGAATAGTGTGGTCGGCTCGGAGCCGAGCATTGATTAGCTTGGAGAGATGGTGCTCGGGCCGTTGCCACCAACTAGTTTCACAAAGGATCGGCCTTGTTAGCCTGTGCTCTAGTCCGTAGTTGCCGTGTCTTGTATCCGGGCCTTTGTGTATGCAACTAAACGGGCCGACGCCGGCGAGGCAGTACCCGATGACAGACCTTTTGCACTCTGTACTCGTACTCGTACAACGTGTGAGACCTCGTGTCACAGCCGTTCCTGTCAACGCTCCTGCACGTAGATAGTCGTAGTCGTACTCGTAGAAGAACTCGGAGATAGGCCCAGGTAGCCTGCCTCGTTAGGAAGCATGATTGGCGTAATAACTGGCAGCCACCAGCTAACTGTAGGATTTGGTCATGCAGCCCAAGGTGAGCCGCCCTTGCATCCGAGCCGAGTACTCGTACAGTCAGCTGATATCCTCCGACAGCTGGGCCGGTCCCGAGAGGACGAAATTTTGGCATCTCCCTCTCTCAGACTTGGGCTAGTCTTTGCTCAAAAACCTGGATTTTTTTGGTTGTTTTTTTGCATTTTTCTGTTGATTTTTAGTCATTAGCCCGTTTTACCCGTAGTTGATCTATTTGTTCTTGATGATTCCATACTGATTCCTCAATTCTTGAGTGAATCTTGAAGTCTCACCGTCAAAACTTTAAAATTTCTCGAGTATTCCAAAATATTCTTGATGTTGGTAAGCAAGTCACGTGGAGTGAAGGGCCCACTCCAGACGCGCGTACAGAAAACCTCTCATCCGACGCTAGTATCCTAAATAGTTAGAAGAGAGACAATTCAAGCCTCTCACCAGATAATCTACATTCTCCTTCGACGGAACGAAGGCGTAGTATAGGATCTGAGCAGAGTACTGAATCCCTATTAATCAAGTTCATTTCGACCCCTTTCTGATCCCTTTCGACCGAACACCCGGAATTCCGGAAAACCCCTATTTAGTAGTACTTATAGTACCGATACTAATTAGTTTTCTTTTTTATAAGAAGCTAACTAGCAAGGTGCTCTTTTCTTTTAAAGCCTTATCTGTTCAAGAGTACTTCGTTTATTACTAACGATGGGTTTAAAAAGGAGTACCGATAATTAGGCGTAGCTAAAGACGGAAACTATTGCTTCTTTACCCCTTGATCCGATGTAAGGGCACTAACGCGTCGTTCTAACTTTTATTCAAAGGGCAAAAAAACGATAATTTATTAACGATCGACTTTTCGAAAAGTATAAAGACCTAATAAAAGACTAGGGACGAGACGACTTTAAAAGCCTTAGCCCCAACCTTTTTAAGTAGCTTCGCGACCTCCTAATAACCAGGGGTATCTACGTGCCGTATTTTAACAAAAAGGGCGGTAGTAAGTATATAGCGATAGTCGAAGTACTCGAAAATAATAAGCCTATACAATATCCTAGCCAAGTAACCGCGAGACGTATAACGGTACGAGGTAATAATATCGGGATAATAACGCGAGACGTATACATCTAACGCCTTATCGGATAGTCGAATATATATCCCGACTTCTAACTCCGTCCCGAATAACTTATAAAGGGCGACGCCGAGGCGTACTAACCGGCCGCTTTCTAGGCGCCCCCCTCGCTAACGTTATAGCTTTCCGGACCGATACTTAAAGTCCCCGAGCCGGAGCCCCGTAATCGTTCGCGCCCGCCTCCGTAAGACTATCCCGTTGTATAGTAGTATTAGTAATAGAGTAGCCGTACCCGTTAACTAACTCTCTAGCCCGACTAATACTAGGCAAACGACTTCGTCGACGACTACTACGGCTATAATCGCGGCCAAAGCAACTATAAAGACGCCTCCCTTGCCTTCGGCTACTATTACTAGTATAATACTTACTAACCGTTACTCGTAAAATAGTAACCACCGGTAACGGCAGCGTCTATACAACCCTTTATCGATAAATATACCGACTTCCAATTCCGTCCTCTCGATACTAATAAAGTCGCGATACAACGGCGTACTATCGAGTATATTAAAAAGACGTATAAAAATAATAAAAAGTACGAAAGCGTTACCGACTAATTCGGGTTACGGTACAAAGCCGTTTTTTTTCTCCGCCGTTACAAACGCCGTAAAATTTACGACGACTATATCGCTAACCTTCTACTTACTATAATAACTAAAGGGGAGCCCTATAACTACTACGAGCGCCTTATTAACAAATTCCTTAATAACTAACGACGTATCCTCGTTATAATAACGGCTAAGTTTAAAACCCCTAATATCCAACGCGCCCGCGAGAACCGTTAAATCGCCGTCGACGTAAAGTAAATACACTCGTAAATACGTAATAAGCCTTTTTCCGACGTACTCCGCGCGTACTACGCCCGCGTTATAAAAATCGCGTAAAACGTCGAGTACGTTAATAAAAAAACTAAAAAAAAGGAGGTTCGTAATAAAATTATCCAGGATTTAAAAGCTTATACCCCGACGGCTTCTATCTTAATATACGCTAATAGTCTTTCGTAACTAGTAGTCTTTAACGCCAAGAACCTTATTACGGATATAATAAAAAACGCCCTTTTCGTAAAACGTTATAACTTTATACTCCCCGGTATACCTCCGTTTACTATCCCCGAACTATTAACGTTTTATACCGACCGTACCTACTAACGCGGCAACTCGTATCCGGGCTAGTATACGTAATAGCCCGGTAATCGTTTTTATTAGCGCTAAATTAGTTACAACAGTAACGGCTAAAGTAGTTTTAAACGTACGCGTAAATACTATATTTATAAAAAAACGGACTACGTATTTAAGAATTATACGTAAGTTAAAAAAGACGCGTATATAAAAGTATAACGAGAAAAAACGGGGAAAACGGCCACTTAGTACGTTACTAAAGTAATAGTATATAAAAAGGAAAATACGGAGGAGGACGATAACGAAAAAGAGAGTTATAGTAACGTAAAGGCGTAAGCCCCCGGTACTAATAACCGCAATAAGGAAGGCCTTATAAACTTTTAGTATATAACCGTAACGGTAAAGCCTAGCTCGGCGAGTACTATAACGTATATAATAAAAAACCGTATCTCGTATACTCTCGGTATCGCGCCGTAAACCCGAGAGGGTATCTATAATACCACGAACGACGTATAAGATACTCCGGAATACTACGAAAACGGCGAATTTATCGGGTTCCTCGTTAATACGGGCGCGGGCTTTGTATTTATTTATAGTCGTTCGTAATTTAATACTTTACGAAGGATTAAACGCGATATTATTATAAAAGCCCCGCGAAAAGTTACCGTCCGTTTCGGTATCGGTAATACCGTATCCGTAAGCTATACGATAATTAAAACTCCGATCGGTAATATCGTCTTTTATATTATACTAGCGGCTACGCCGTTCCTCGTCTCCTTAGCAAATCTAAATCGCCTCTCCTACTACGTAAATATAGTACGTAATATAATAGTACGGAATATCGACGGCCGGTATAAGGATATTACCCCCGTTATTCGGCGTTTTAAGTACTATTTTATAAGGTTACCGGAAACGGCCGGGAAATCCTTTTTTACCTTTTTTATATTTACGGAACTTCGCCGTCTATATCGTCGTTTCGGCTACTTATCCGTAGCCCGCCTTTACCGCCTCTTTACGGTAGCGGGTAACGTCGACGTAAATATTAAAAAGTTAAAGTCTATCCGTAAGTTTTACTATAAGTACTAAAAGTATTAAAGCCCGTCTAAACGTTTTAAGTTTAATCTCCGCGATAAATATAATATAGTATTTAATAGTACGATACTCGTTAACGTAGTATATATTAAAAGCGGCTAGGACGCTAAGGTCGTAGATGTAGTACACACACATACATACATATAACTTATAGAGCAGGCGGCGCGGTAGCGGCGCCTCGATTAAGGCTCCTATTCTCGCGCTTCAAGGGTTTAGTCGGGGAGGTCGCGATCGGAACTCTTAATAAGGGATAGGCCTCGGCGCGCTTTTAAATCTATTTTTATAGCTTCGATCGTCAATCCGTTCGTTTTTTTCTTGTATAATGTATTACTTTATTCTTTTATCCCTCTCGCTTTTCGTCTCTTTCCTCCTTTTTTTCTTTTTACTAGTATTACCCTTTATAATTATGCCGGGGTAGTGGAACCCCGGAAAAACTCTTTACTTTTTTTACTAGTTTAACGTATAAAGATATAGAATAAGAAAAGAAAAGAAAGAAAATAAAAATAAAACAGAAGAAGCAATAACGTATACTTCTTTAAAACCCGGGCTTCTAGCCCTAACTTATACCTACCCTAGAGTTTTTCTAGGGTTTTAGTTAACTTTTTAGACGCTCGGATAGCGAGTTCCGTGCGCTACCCCCTTTAATTAGGTAATAAGCTTGGTTTAAGGTGGGACTCCGGGGAGTCGGACCGGTTATATAACGGGCGTCCTAGCCGTTTCCTGCGTAACGCGTACGTAGTTGTTTACTTAGGTGTAGTAGGGTCGGTAGGCTTTTTTTTGCCCGTCCGCCGTTCGGTTATTTTAGGTAGTTTTACTCGACGCCCGTATAGTTGTTTGACGGCGCGAGGAACTTTTTTAGCGGGTACTTTTTTAGTCTCTTTCTCTTCTTTGGCCGGTTTTTACTTGTTGGTCGGGTTTAGTTCTTTTCGTTCGGAGCTTTGAGTGCGCTTTTTGTTTAGTAACGGAGTTCGGGGTACTTTGCTTTGTTTTACGGGTTCGTTAAGCTTTTTTTTGGGATTGGCTTTTATGGTAGCGGACTTTTACTTAGGGCCTCGGGGAGTCTCGTTTATTATCTTGGGTTTTTTACTGGGCTTTTCTTTCGTAGTAACGGGCTTTTGCTCGGGGCCCCGGGGAGTCTCGTCCTTCGGCGTAATTTTTATAGTTAGTTTAGGAGCCTCCGATCTTTGCTCCGTAGTAATAGGCTTAGGGGGCGGTATAATAGACTATTATTTAAACGACTAGACTTCGTTAGGGGCGCTTTAATCCTCCGGGAGTTCCGCCCCTTTGTTTTAAGTGTTTAAAGCTTTAGTCGTGTCGTCGTTGGGCCTATACCTATAGATAGTAGGAGTAATAAGCGCTGTATCTTTTATTGTAGTAACGACCTTTGGCTCGTAGGCGGGGTCGGTTATTTATTTCTTGTCGTCGTCGCTAACTTTAGGGTTTTCGTTCGGAGATACGCCCGTCTTTTTACCTTTAATAGGAATTGTCGTTAGATTAGCGACGTTATTTTAGTTTTATTTAGGAAGAGGGCTCTCCGGCTCGGAGTTTCCGTCGTTACTTATTCTAATAGCCTCGCGGTAATACGGCGGCGCGGTCGGTAGTCCCTGGCGGAACTTAGTATAAATATAATCTTTCCCCGGAGGTAAGTGCTTAAATATAAAGCCCCCGAGTTCTCCTTTTATTTAAGTATCGAACTTAATTACTACGGTATTAGCCGTGATCTTGCCGGCGGTGTACGGCTCGTATAGCTATTCTCCGCGGAGCTTTTTAAGCTTCTCGGTAACCTTTCGTGTAAGCTCTTTTATACTTCCTACGAACCCTTTGGTTACCGAGTTCGGTAATAGTATTCTATTAATAGTTACTATATTAGAAGTATCGTAGTTATTAGAGGGGAGGGTAGGGTAACGAAGTGGGTTAAAGTCTTAATGCCTAAGCTTTAACCGGACTTACCCGCGCTAGTATATTTTTACTTAATCTCGTTTAGCCTTAGCGGAGATCGGAGGTCTTATTCCTAGTAATTTATCGAGGTACTAAACCGACTTAGCCTAGTCGTATACGCCCGAATTGTCCCGGAGTAAGGGTTTACGGAAGAACGTACGGATATACTTTAGTACTAGTAGGCTATATTCCTAGCTAAAAGGCTAGTCCGTACAAACTACTCGTACTATAGCGGGCTTCCGTACGACTAGCTTATAGTTTAGGATATACGCCTAAAGCGCTTTTACATCGAGGTCGTCGTTCTACGTACTAGCGGTATTATACTAGTAAATGACTACGTACTTCTTATTAATAATAACTAGAATCTAGTAGTCGATACTCTCGACTCTTTAAGAGTGGATAAGAATAACGAGGAATCTTTTTCCCCGTACGGCCGTTTTTTACTCCGGCCCGAGTATACCGTCGTACTACCGATTAAATACTATCCCTAAGGGGAACTAAACCTCCTTAACTATATTTTGTACTACTAGCGCGATACTAGCTATAATTATATTAAAAAATAAGTATTCTTTAGCCCCGATCGTACCCTTTAGGTTAAATAAGTAGTAGTAGTAAGTATCCGTATACAGGCCGTAAATTTGTACTTTATTACGGAACGCGTTCCGGAGCGGGAGCTCCGGAAAGTACTACCGTACTAGTCCTTTTGCCTCGATACTCTTAAACACTTTAAAATAGGTAAGTCTTTAAACGATTACCTCGGGAGTATAGCTTAGGCCGAAGTTTTTCCGTAGGTTAAACCGGCTAGTAGTTACGAGGTCGGGCCTTATATACCCCGGCTATAGGGTACGTAAGCTCCCGTTTTTATTCCGTACCGTAGAGGCCGTTATAGGCGTACGAGACGTTATTACGGTTAAAAGTATTGTACTAGTAGTATCGGTAAATGTAGTGTAAGTTAGCGGGTGTAGTAAAGAGATAAGAAAGGGAGAAAAAAAAGAATAGAAGGAAAAAAATAGTAAAAAAGGGGGATAGTAAAAGTAAAAAAAAAGAAAAGATGTAGGAGGAGGAAAAGAAGTAATATTTAGGGTTTTGTATTACCCTACGTCTTTATACGTACAAATATAAGGCGACGAAGCGTTTATTTATTTATACTTTAAATATCTTTTATTTAATAAGCGAATATACCCGGATAGCGTATAGTTTTAGGTACGGCCCGGGCTTACTTTTAAACGTACGTAGTATTTACGTTAAAACCCTTTATTCGTAAAATATGCGTAAGTATTAGGTATGTTAGGCTTAGTTTACTTTCGTTACATTTATAGGGATAACCGATCGGAACTCCTAATAAGAGGTATAACGGCGCTTTATACTTAATACAAGAGAATTAGTAAGCGGTATTATTTGCTTTTATACGTTTTACTTAGTTTATCGTAAATACTCTTTTTTCTCCCCTTTACTTTTTTCTCGGTAACCTCCTCCCTTTTTCTTTTACTCCTTCCTCCTTTAGTATAAATATTAGGTCTATATTCGAATAAAAACGGCTTCTGCTACCATCATCGCGACATAGCAGCGCGAGAACAAAATCATCAAAACGACATCAGAATCGAATTCGCAAGCATCGAAAGTATGCCCAGGCGCGACGCCGCCGCCGCGTACTCGCTGCGCGGTCGTGGGGGTGGTAATTGGGTATCTTAACGACAGGTGCGACCGAACGATAAGAGTACGACACGGTCCTGCGATAATGCGAATTCATCCCCTTTTCGCCGCGAACTCGCGAACAAAGACGTTCCTATTAAAGAATAATTGAAAACTCTCGAAAACAATATTGCCCGACTTTTTTAGACTAAGGGCGTCGACGCGGGACTTGTTGGTGATGTGATGTAGATAGTTACGACATTTTTTATCTATAGTGCGTAGTACTAGTTATTAACTAGCGACCTCGTGTCGATCGTTTAAAGTTGCCTCCTTTTTCTTATTCTATTTTTTCCCTCGACTTTTTTTGTATCCTTTGTTAATATTTTTAAAACTACCGAGCGAACCGTCCTTGCCCGAGAGCGCGATAGGTACGAGATTATAGTTAATTATTAAAATACCCCCGATAATATTAAATAACGTATATATAAGGAAACGGTATAGGTTATTACTTCCGTTCTCTCCGAGGGTACCGAACTAGTTAGTATACGCAAGCTTCTTAGCTACGATGTAGTGGTATAGTTTAAGAAACTTTTGGACGACGCTTTATTAAATTGGGTTACCGTTGTATTTGGGGACTAGGCGTAGCCGCGTCGGCGAACTTTCGTAGTTATAGTTAAGTAAGTACTTAACTACTTGTTTAGTACCGAGATAGTAGGGAGAGATTAAGAGCTTAAAAAAACTATCCCGTTATTACTATTTACCGTTATAATTAAAATACGTAGCGATAAAACCGGCCTTCTTTAATTTTACTTTACTAATATAGACGATACGAACTCGTTGTATAACCGCGGATTGGGATAGGATACCTAGATTTTTAATTACGAACCGTACTACGTAGTATTAAAGATTACACGGTGTTTTAAGTGCTAGGTATTCGGGTACGTTATACGTTACTACTAGAAGATAGTTAAATATATTAGTTACTCGTTCGAAGGGTATACGTTAACCGATTGTACGAACCCGGCCTAACCTAAATGTACTAATTGCTAAAACGACTATACGGCGTGGAACCTTTATTGCCCGAAAACTAAGGAAGCTCGCGAGAGAGTTACGAACGAGTATTAACTTTAACTTATTCGTTTTATATTTTATAAGAAATCCGACCCCCCCCCGACTATAGCCTCTTTAACTACTACCCTTAAAATAACCGTACCTAAAGTAACGAAGACTAAAGCTAAGGTTGGACGCTTTTCGACCTTTACGGTACTTTAGAACGATAAGAATAACTAAAAGATTACCGATATGATTTTTCTTAGCTAAAATAATGATACTATTACGTAAGAGCTACGCTTTTACGTAATTAAAGCCGCCTAAACTAATACCCCGTTCTAATGTTAGAAATTATTTAATAGAACGTTTAAAAGAATATTAATAACTTTACGACGGCGTTTAACTTTACTATCGTTCTCGATATCCTTATAATCTAAGAACTAAGTAAGAACTAGTACGGTTAACTATAGAATAAAATAGGGTCCCGATACTATACTATTTACTACAACGGTAACGCGGCTATTTATTTGTATAAGAGATAGGAAGTCGTAACGTGGATAGTATTTGGTGGTAATAACTGGTGTAGAGTTATACTTTGTTTTGGCCGTTGCTAGGTT
The DNA here is from genome assembly GCA_029299015.1 of Ophiostoma montium. Taxonomy (NCBI): domain Eukaryota; kingdom Fungi; phylum Ascomycota; class Sordariomycetes; order Ophiostomatales; family Ophiostomataceae; genus Ophiostoma; species Ophiostoma montium. Next base: position 259,761 of record JANSMC010000014.1, read on the forward strand.
ATTATTTGGTTAGTATACTTACCCGACTTGTACTTTGCGGGATAGGTGAGTCCTTTTAACGATATAGTAGCTTTATAGAATCCGGCTTACGATAATATCGTTTTTGGTAATCTTAACTTTTATTACTTACTTTGGGACGTTTATAACCGTACCTTTTCGTATGTCTAATCCTTTTTTTAGTTTACTTTGACCCTCCGTTTTACCCTCGTTACCCCTTTCGGCCTCGTTACTCGCTAACGATATAACTACCGTAGCTCGATAATCGACTTATGCTAGTACTCGTAACGCGCGCTAGTACGTTATATTGAAATAATCGAGTGGGGGGGTTTTGACTACTTCCCGATCCGTTACGACTTACGTCTTTCCCGGTTATTTACTACCCCCCTCGAGGGCTAGGTATAGAAAGATATTAACCCGGATAGTGCCCTTTAGCTAGTAGTTGCCGCGCCGTGACTTCGTCGTGACGCTACTTTTACCCCGTAGATCTTCGATGACTATGTCGACTAACTTACCTTTTTTCTTACTATTACCGCCGACGTAGTCGTTAAAAAGAAACGTCTCGTTAAAGGCGCGACGTTAGTTTAGTAGTCCGCCGATATTGTAGCTACTACGTAACGTTGTAATAACGTTTTCCGGCTTTGGAAGCGTATTTAATCGTTACTCGACCTCGATGATTATAACGTAGCCCGTCGTTATAAAAAGAAACTTATTAAACGTACTAAAACTAAATGTTAAAGAGATACCGTCGACGATTTATTTTAAGACGATAAGTTATTTTAGATTTTAAAGAAATAGGCCCGGCTACGTAACTATAAATTATTAGAAGACGTCCGCTTTCCCGACTTACGTCTTAACGCCGACTTTTTTACGACTTTTGACTATAATTCGAAGGCTCGTATTTTAGTTAATAAATTTTTTTTCTTTCCCCCCGTTAACCTTTTTAATATCCCCGACCTTTAGCCCCTTGTCTTAGTTTATACTACGTTTAAGTAAGTTTTTAGCGTAAAAGTAGTAGTAGTGTTGAATAGGCTTTTATCTTGGAAAGTACCCGGTGACGACTTTTTCCCGGCTAGGTTTTTTAAAATGCTTTGCCCCTCGTTTTTGCCGTCCTTTTACGACTTTGTTTAGGCGAGTATCGACTTCGAATACTACTCGTAACGTTTCCGTCGTGCGTTAGTTGTTGTACTCTTTAAGTTTGGTAAGTTAAGGACGTAGAAATAAGAAGCGGGCGTATATAGACCGATCTTTTTGCTATGTACCCTCGGTAAAGTGGTCGAGACTTTGATTAGCCGGAAAGTTATATTGATCGCGGAATAGTATAATTTAATTTTAGAAGGCTAAATGGGTAACCGTACTTATAGGTTTACCGAATTAGTTAGTACCGCGTTTATTAGTATCGTTAACGCCGCCTTTACGTAATAAGCTTGCGTAACTTTGTTTTAACTTGATATTAGTAGCGTTTTCGATACTATTAACTACGCCCGTTTGTTTTATACTTTTTATTCCGCCGGTTACTTGCTATGGATAGTTAACTGGGTGCGTAGTTTTTTCGCCTTACGCTCGGCCCGGCTTTGTTTCGACGGTCGCGTTTTAGTTGTTATCTTAATTGTCGTAGGCGTTCTTTAAGGTTTAGCTTTATCCTTTATTTTGTTTATACTTTATATCTTTACCCTGTACTGCGAGCTCGTAGCGTTTTAGTATATAACGATTATCGGATTCGCCGACGATATTAACCTTATCGTTATAAGCGATAACGTCCGACGAAATTGTATTAACTTTGTTTACGTCTAGCGAATTTGTTAGGCGTGGGTTAGTCGTTATAGGATGACTTTTACGCCCGTTAAATGCGAGTTTATGTACTTTAGCCGTAGTTATAAAGCCGATACTACCTCGCTACGACTTGGTACTAATATTATATAGCTTACCGAGTCCGTCCGGTTTTTTAGATTTTGGGTCGATCGTAAGCTAGACTAGCGTACGTACGTTAAATAAATTAAGGCGAAGATAGCGACCTAGATATTTATACTAACCCGAATAGTTGCGTCCGCGTAGGGATATTGTATCGACTCGGTACGCCGTCTTTACTTTGCGTGTATTCGTATAGTAGTTGTTTACGGTTACTTAGTATAGTTTAATCCTAACTATACTATTCTAGCCCGTATTAGAATACCGTTATAAAGAATATAACGCGCCGTACTCCGAGTTATTACTAGAGTATATAAGTTTATTTTATTAAATTTGCTTGAGCTCGAAACTAGCGTCCCCTTTATAAAGACGTACTTTTAACGTCGTATAGCCGACTTTTACTTTGCTAATACTTATTACCGTACTTACTTCGAGCGATTATAGCTTAATATATTTCGATAACTATACTACCTACGTTACCTAGCGCGTTTTCTACCGCGCTAATTCCTTGCTCCCTTTATGAGTAATACTTTTGCGTAGGTTAACTAGTAGCGTTACTAAGTTAGTCTACGAGTAAGGCCTCGTTTTATCGAGCTTTTCGAATAGTAATAAGTATTTACGGTAGCTTTGTTACTAGGCCGTAACGTGATTATTAGGCTATTAGACTTAGACTATAAAAAACCGTTGCTTAAATATGCGGGCCTCGTTAAGTACGAGAGTAGTATCTTAATTTAAGTCCGTACTAGATATATTAGTTTTAAAGGTTACTTTTTTACGTGCCGTATACTAGACGCGACTTCGCCGTATTGCCCTTGCGGTAACTAGGAGGATAGTACGTATATCTTATACTCTTATTTTTTTAATACTAAGGTTTGCCTTTAACTTTACGCTTCGTTTGGGCGTTTATTGCGTAATAGATACGACGTCGTATTTACTACGAGTAACCCCGAAGATACTATATATGTAGTACGATAGCTATTACGATTATATATATTACCGTATTACTAATTTGTATAATAATTACTACTAAAACGATAAACTATAGTATAAATTAATTCTCCGTCGTTATAGCGTAGCTTATTCCCTACGATTAATATACGTTTCTTTGTTTACTCGCTATTTTTTTTACCCCCTTTACTACTACTATTATTATTTATACTACCGTTACTACCGTCGTTACTAAAGCCGTTAAAGCTCGTTTCGTTCGTAGCGTCGTTACCGCTACGGCGACTATCGTTAGTACTTATATCGTCGTTGGGACGATAAGCCTAAGCCGTACTCGCGGCTCTAATACGCGATACCTTGGCCGCTAATAACTCGAGCGAGTTAAATAAGCGTTTTAGCGTAGCGAGGTATATGTTAAAGCTTTGTTTTACTACGTCGACGAGATTAAGGGTAGCCTCCCTTTGGGTTTCTTGTAGACGAATAGCCGCCGAGTCCTCGGGTAGAATTGACCGCGGTTTCGCGTCGCTTAGCGTCCGACTTAGCGACTACTAGTAGGGTTTTTACTTGTTTATTGTACTAGCTAGCGTATTAGTGCCGTTTACCTACTTGCGGTAACGGGATATAAAACCTATTATTTTGATCTTCGCGCCTACCTCGAGTTGGTTTGTTAGTGACAAGGACGGTGACGGGTAACTTTATCGCTATGACTTATATTTTTGTACGGCTAGTTAATACGAGAGTAGTACGCGTACTTTGGGCCTGCTCTAGCCTGTATACGGTAGTCGGGCGCGTCGATGCGGTTACCGTGCCCGTTTACTGCCGTTTTTAAATATTTCCTTATTTACCGTACGTAACGTGGGTAGTATTCGACGACCGGGCGTAGCTTCTTAAGAGGCGGCGGCGTGCTAGACGGAGGCGTAGTTACTACTGTAGTAGTAATATAAGTATCGGCCTAGGTTTTAGCTTTAATACGTCTGGCCTTACCGGCCTAACGCGTTTTCCGCTTACTCCTTACGCGGATAGTAGTAGCCTCGTTATTACTACCGGATTGCTTTACGTCGTTTGACGTTATAGTAAAAAAGGATAGAAAAGGAAAGAAAAGAACGAAGAAGAAAAGAAGTAGCTAAGTGCGGGTATAGGCGAACTATAAAGGAAATAGAAAAAAAAAAAAAAGGAAAAAAGAAAGGAATAAGAGATAGAAGGAAAAGGAGATAGAAAAAAAGGAGTAAGAAAAGGAAGAGGGAAGAGAAAAATAGAAGGAAGAAAAGAAGACGAAGGAGGAAAAGAATAAAAGGAGAATAACGCTAGAGAGGATAGCTAAATAACTTAATAGACGTACCGGGTAACGTACCGGTCGCTCCTTTTTCGTGAAGAAGTATTGAGTAAGTAGGTAGCTACGCCGCTCTTACCTTTACGATGCCGGTCGTTCTTTCCTTAATAGCTAACTTTTTTACTATAAATACTTTACGCTTAAATAGCGTAGAAGTATTTAAGGTAAGTACTATATACCCTAGAAAAGACGGGCCTAAAGCTTACTTATATTAATATTTATACACTCGCTAGTATAGTTTCCGCCCTAGTAAGCTACTACGTATAAAGTTTTCCCCGACGGTAGTAGGCTTATTACCCTCGGGTTTTTACTATACGACTTAGTATAAACGTCCTTTATACTATTTATAGATAGTTTATAGGAGTATAAATTAAAAAAAAAAAAAAAATATTAGGTTTTTCCTAATAATACTTTATACTTTATTTTTTTCTTTTTAATATTTTTGTACAACCGTCGTTTTCTTACCTAATTCGTATATATAAACTATTCTTACTTATTATAAGGTCGTAAACTCGTAGTATTACGAATAGTACGCGCGTAGTTATTAACCGAAACTCCGATTAAAAAGCCGGTAAATCGTTACTCGAAAAGTAGACTACTTAATTAAGTTTAACTAAAGTTCCGCGCGGCCGTTTAACGTTTAATATACGCGAGTAGCGTAAGGTACGGGATAAGGTTGTTACGGCCCGAGCTAAGGATACGTTTTAGACTATTAATAAGCGCGTAACGTAGGTTAACGACGAGGCTATTAGCCAATAGGCTATCGTAGAAAAACCCGTAGTCGCTCCCCCGAGCGGTATCCCTTTTAGTACTATAGGGCTAAATAAGTCTCGGTTAGCGTTTATAGGCGCGGCTTTGTAGGACTTCCGTATAGAGTGGGCGGCCTTATAGCGGTATTTATCCTATTATACTATAGCAAGCACGTACGATTTATACGCCGTTTAGCTTCCTCGGTTTACGGGGGATTTAAATATACTTTAGGACGCGTTGTACGCTCCGGCTAGCGTTTATATATTTTTTATAACGTACTAAAAAACGTTAGAAGGGCGCGTAGGTCTTATATTCGTTAAGGCGTTAAACGGTAGGCTTTTTAGTTAAATTACCGGGATAATCGTTAACTACTTACGGGCGGTACCCGGCTTATTCGTCTAGATTTATAGCTATCGTAACGTAGTACCCTACTAACGGTATAAAACGGTATACCGTCGGTACGTACGTACTACCGAGGACGGTACTAATACTATAGGGCGCGTTATAAACCCTTTTTTTAAATACGTATCCCTCCCGGGTTTTAGGAAAGGCGTTTGTAGTAATTACTAGTACTATATCGTAGCCTTTGATTGCTCGTTCTACGAGAAAAGACGCGCTAGCTTTAGGGGTTTTATAGAGGAGCTCGTCGTAAGCGCGCGTATAAAAAAATTGTTAGGCCTTTGCCCTTTTAGCCTAGAATCTACCCCCCTTATCGGTCTAGAGCTTAGCTAACTTATCGTACTAGTATATACTACTATACCGCGTAATCGTACTTAGATACACGGCGCCGAGGATTTGTTCGGACGTAAAAATACCTAAAAAGGCGAGTCGGTATCGGGCGAGTATCCGCTTTTAAAACACGCTCGCGCTAGTAAGAGCTCCGCGTAAAAGGCTTAAGCGTATAGGGCCTTAGCGGCAATTCGGGAGATTAAGAAGGAAGAGGACGACGACTAAGCTATAGATATAAGTAAAACCCCTATTAGTCCAAAGTCCGGCATTTTGCCTAGCGTTAAAAGGGTAATAGTTACTAGTAGTACCCTCGTAGGGACTCCTACTTAGGATTCCTCCGTTAAACCGGTTAGGGGTAAAGTATAGCCTTAACGTACCCCGAAGTCGCCGATTCTTACTAGACCGTCTAAGCTAAACGGGGTATCGGGCGTTAGTCTTAGCCCGGTAGTAGCGTTTGAAGCGGCTCGCGCTTCTTTTAATATTAAAATAGTAGATATACTTTCTAGAGCGGCGCGGACTACCGACTAGGTAGTAGGTAATTAGTCTAGTAAGTAGGATTAATAGTTTACGAGCCGAAGTTACGGTCTTGTATCGATATAGTCTTTACTTAATAGTTGCGTATAGAGTTAGGTATTATTTCTTTAGTATATTTTTATCGAAAGAGAAATAAAGTAAAACGTAATAAAAAGTAAACGCGTAAAACGTAAGTAACGGTAAAGGTAAAGGGACGAGCGGAAAGTCGGGTAGTTTCTAGGCCGGAAAAAAAAAAGAATTAAAAAAAAAAAAAAAAATAATATTTAAGATGCGGGTATCGAGGGAAATTAGTAAAAATAGGTATAACGGAAAGAAGGAATAAACTTAGGAGAAAAAAAGAGATAAAACGGGTAAATAAAACAAATTAAACTACTAAGGTAGCTAAGGCTTAAAAGTATAACAAACTTAAGTAAAGGAATAATTATATAGTTAGGCGGGTAATTAAAAGGTAAAAGTAATAAACGGGAAAATTAAGTAGGAAAAATAGTAACGAGGAAGGGGGGGGGTTAAGTATAAGGAGGATAAGTCTATTTACTCGGAATTATCGGATAGGGCCGGAATATTACGGTAATAGTCGGGGATACGATCGGGGAGCGTAATCTTAAAAAATAGCGGTAGTATAGTAGAGTCCGGTTCGGGAACTATCGCTTCGGGCTACTACGGGCGGATTTTTAGGTTAAACTCGTTGTTACTACTTACTCGTTACTCTTATTAAAGTAACGACTCGTTAGGAATTAAGTTATCCTACTAAAAGCTTTGTACATCTTACTATATACCCTACTCGTCCTTAGTAAATTTCCGGAGTAAATTACTATTGAACCGACGTAGTAAAAGAGTACCGTTCGGCTATACTAGGTTAAACGACCCGTTGTTATAGACCTCCGTAACGAAGTACGGGCTTTACTATCGATATAGTAATTTAGACGTATAAGATATATCCTTCGCCCGGCGTAAGTCCTAATATAGTACGAAGTCTTTAGTACGGATCTCTTCCTTTATTACTTTAGCTTTAAAGCGCGCCGTAAAGTCGCGGTTAGTAGCTCGTTTTTACCGGAAGGTAATTATTATATCGTAGGTTACGTTAAGGTTTTCGTCTTTAGCCGTAAGTATACGTAGGCGCGCCTTTACTTACTCGTTTTAGGGTATTTGTTATCGCTACTAGAGGAGGCGTTAGGTGGGGTATTTAACTTTTATAGGTATAATAGGGTCGTACCTATATACGAGGTAAAACGGTAACTCGCGATAGGACTCGCGTATAAAGGTACGGTCGGTAAACAAAACTAGTTAGAAATAGTTGTACTAGTTTTTGGAGGTATCGTTCGTTAGTTTTATAAACGCGGCGACTAGCGGAAAATAGCCCGTTTCTATAATCCTATTCGTTTTAAGGTTATAAGCGACGGACTGGTTGATATTAATGTTAAAGCGGTAGGTAAAGGTACTAAACTCCGCCTTAAATTCGGGACTTTCGTCGATAACGAGCTCCCCCGGTACATTATACCGGTAAATAATGTAGTCGCGTAAGAACTTTATTGTTACGCCTAACGTATTACGCTGTACGATCGTAGTTTCTACAAACTTAATAAAAGTATAACGAGCCTCGATTAGGAACTTACTACTTTTGAAAGTCGCCGGTATCCCTTACGCGTCTAAATATAACTTTTAGAACGGGGAATGCGGGGGCGTTTGATACCGGGCGGGCTGTACGTGTTTGATAATGGTTAACTTTTGGTATTACTTATACGTTTAAAGGGCTTACCGTACTATACCCCTTATACCGGTTTAGTTATAGTACTTTTTAAGGCGCGCGATCGTAGCCTTACGCCCTCGGTGCCTAATTTTAATATACGACGATCGGATTAGGCTTGCGCGTACAACCGGGTTATTTATAACTCGCCGGGGTAGCGTACTAAGTTTACCTCCTTTTTTTTATAACTTTTTTTCGGCGTATATAAACTTAGTAGCGTAGCGCCGAAACGCTATAATATCTCGTCGACGCTACTCGACGGGCTTTGAGCCCTTAACTAGGAATTTCGTTATTAATCGGTTGCGCTTTGTCTAGACTTCCGTAGGGTTTAGTAGCGCGTCTCTAAAGTTTTACGTAACCTATTTAGTACGGTCGACCTTTTATATAAAGATTTGTACGTTAATAAAATCCTTGAGTAACGGGTTAAGTAAGAATTACGGATTATTTTTCTTATTAGGTAGCCGGCGAGATAACGCGTCCGTTACTATATTTTTAGTTTTAAGTATATAGCGAACTTTAAAGTTAAAGAAACGAATTTACGTAACCTACCGGAGTAAAACTAACCCCGGCGTATCGTTTAAAGCTCCGTTAAGTTAGTACTTAAGGATAAGCGCGTTAGTTTCGAGGGTAAAGTGAATACTATAGAGGAACGACCTTAGCCTCCGGAGCGCGTACGTAACTCCCCGTGTTTCCTTTTTGGTCGTATCGTAGCGTCGCTCGGTATTTAACTACGTCCTACTGTTAAAACGTACGGGCCGGCGCTCGCCCCTTTGTACTTGTATTAGAACTACTCTTTAACCTTTTAAACTTGTATTTACGGTAAGGACTACTTCCCTTACTAATAAAGTATAGTTAATACTAATAAGAAAACCTAGCTCGCGGAACGTAGACTTAAGATCGGAAAAGGCCGCGTTTTGCTAGGCTCCCTAGATAAACCGGGTATACTTTTTAGTAAGGATAGACAAAGGGCGAGTCCGGATCGTAAAGCGCGGAACCTATAGGCGGTAGAACGTAATAAAGCCTAAAAATTCGCGGACTTCTTTTAAGTTCTTAGTTACCGGCTAGTACTCGATTTTATTTAGCTTCTTTTGTATAAACGCGCGGCCCTTTTTAAAGATAAGGAAGCCTACTAAGTCTACGGTCTCTTGGTACTACTAGGACTTTTTTACGGCCGTAGTAGTTTTATATAGCTTAAAGTTGACGAGGACCCGGTCGATATTGCCTAGATACTCGGCTACGTACCGCCGGAGTTTATAGTAAACCTCCTTTTGCCCGTAGTTTGTGCGCGGACTTTTGATCGCGATATTATTAACGTACGGCCGGTAAACGTGAGGTACGAGCCTACTTAGAACGTTAAGGACGCCTTTGTAAAATTGGGCTACCGAGTTAGTACTTCTTTGGAGTAGCGTAGTACTACGTAAAAGTCCTTTACTCGTTTTAAAAGTAGTAAGGTTTTTATTAAACGGATTTAGTCCGACTTAGTTATACCTTAAGAAAAAGTCGGTAATAGTAGTTAATTACTACCTTATAAAGTCGTTTACGTACTCCTTAGAAATAAGAGTAGCGAACGTATCTTAGATAGTAATTAAGTTAATTTTCGTAGCGTTATAAATTAGACGGAACTTATTATTTTTTTTTTTTATTAAAAACTACGAGTTTTAGTAAGTACTATAACTTTATTTTAAAATTCCTTTATCGAGCTTTTTTTATAGGATCTCGTTAACTTACTTACGTAGGGCCTTAAGGACTAGGATCGTTTTGGCTTACTAAGTAGTATAGGGTACCGTTCGGATAACTTACGGCGGGATAATAGCGGGGTCGATTCGTTCGATTTCGCTAAAGTCCTAGGCGAGCGCGGTTTTTCGATTTAGTATAATCTTTTTAAATAGTATAACTTTTTTAGGCGTTAGCGACTTGGGTAGCTTTTCTTTTATTGTTTATATACGCTTGGGGTTAAGGCGGAAACTTAGGGGCTTTTACTCGAACCGAGGGGTAACGAATAGCCGTAGCTTTAGTCGAGGTTCCGGCGTTACTTTATACTTAACTTTTTCCTACTTTTTTTTTTTCTAAGCCTAGTCTCTCTTTAGTACTAAGCTATTAAACCCGGCCGTATCGATTAGCTTTACTTTGTTTACTATTCGTTTGTGCAGCGTATAGTACTTAATAACTCCGCGGTCTATATTTGCCGTAAAGTATAACGCCTCGGGATTCTTAGCGAGCTTTAAATCGTCCCTTTTTTTAAAAAGGATAGTAAAGTAAAGGGTCCGGACTTCCGGCTCGCTTACCGATAATTCTACTCTAGTTCGTTAGGTTTCCGTTCGCGTTTTTATACGCCTTTTTTTACTCTTTTTTTTTTCCCGTTTACGTTTAGCCCGTTTCCGCCGGGCTACGCTTTCGGGGTTTTTAATCTCGGTAACGAAACTTTTTATAATTCCGTCGCCTTTTAGTTTAACGTCCCGTCCTAGATAATAGTATAATTACTACGCCGGCCGGTCTTTTTTATAAAGATTACTATTCTCGTATACTTAAAAATAAGGGTACCTTTTATACCCTTACTCGTGTATAGGAAAAATATATACTAGGCTCGGATAAAAGGTATTTTAAGTAAAGGCTTATTTTTACCGGGTAGTATATACTTTGTAATAAATACCCTAAGTTAAAACGGAGAGCCCTTTAGCTACGCGACCTCCTTAACCTTACTAACGAAGTTTTAGACGGAGCTATAAATAGAGCGCGAGCGCGTTTTTGTAAGGAGGATCGCGAAACTATTATTTAGGGCTACTTTCTCGTTAATTAGGTTACCCGTAAAGCTAAAGTTAATAAGCGTTTTATACTTTTTTTTAGTAAGAACGTTATCTCCGAGTACGACCGGTACTTTGCCTAAAGCCGCTATAAACTCGTCCTCGTCCTTTTCGTCGTCCGATACCCCTGTTTCTGCCGTACGAACCCTAGTTACGTATACCGGAATAGTATTACGGTATTAGGCCTCGTCTATAACCTCGCGTACTTCGGCGCCTTGGTAGTTAATGTAGATCGTTACGTTTACTTCTTTAGTAATATTTCTAAACCGCGTATTAAAGTTCGCCGCGAGCTTTTTGTTTATATACGCTAGGTCGGATACCGATACTTTAATCTTGGCGTCTATTATTAATTCGACGGTGGCCTTTTATAGAGTCGAGAGCTTATTAACGGATGTAGTAACGCGTTAAGTAACCGCGCGCGCCTCCGTTTTTTTAGCTAGTACTACGCTAGTGGCCGTAGCCGGAGCGCGGTTAGTAGCGTTGGCCGGGTTCCGGTCGAACGTACGGGCGGGTACCGTTGCTTTATTATTTTAGTCGGTTATATCCTTTACCCGAACCCGTTTGAGCTTATACTAGGCGACTACGAACGCTAATTACGAGGCGACTTTTACCGAGTTACTTTTTACCGGTTAGGAGACGTCGTCCGTATTATATACTATTTTAACTAAACTAGTATAGTATAAGGTACTCGTAACGGAGGCGGTAGGCTACCCGTTCGTAGCGTTATTCGGGATAGCCTAGTTAGTATCGACCGGGTAGCCGTATAAAAACTTAGTTCTAGTTTTAACTTTAATTCTAGATTCCCGTTCGAATTACCGTTTAGTAGTAGTACTAGGCGTTAAAGGGTACGCCTTAAGGAATAACTATATAGTATTACGAACTTGTTTAGTTTTACAGTAGTAGTTAAAAACTAAGATATCGATCGGCCCTCCGTTATTATTTCTCGTTCCGAAAACTAGGCGACTACTCTAGTCGCGGTAGAGTAAGCCGCGCTAAATATCCTCGTCGAGTTTATTATACTAGTTTATACGGTAAGCTAGGCTTATATAGTAAAAGTAAAAGAAGTCGGTATTTTATCTTAGCGGCGCCCGAAAAGTACTTCGTTATTTAAAGTCGTTTTAGTTTTAATACTTTCGCGTACGGGTCGTTTAGCCTTTTACTTAGTATTTCGTAGGTTTAAGCGTTACCCGTTCTTTAGCGATATTTTATTAGTAAACCGGGTACGGGATCCTTAGGTAAAACCTTACGTTTCCCCCGTCATAGTTAATATCGATTTAATAAAACCTAACTCCCTTAGCCTAAACCGGGGTACGTTATTATAAAAAAGTATAGTACTAGATTATAAGGTTACTAAACTTTTTTAATAAGTTAGCTAAAGTTTCCTAGGTCGCGTCTCGTCCGACCGAGGAACCTTTCGTCGCCGGTGCTTTTCTTTTGTCCGTTTTAGTTATTAGACGACTATACGGCCTCGACTTACGTACGGCTCTCCTAGCCTAAGCTCGTCCCCTATCCTTTTTATTGTCCAAGAGTTTTTTATTTTCGTCCCCCCTTAAACTTTGTTTTTATATTAAAAGGTTTAACTATTCCAAAACTTTTAACGTAGGTTTTTGTAAGAACTCCTCGCTTCGAGTCTCGACTTTAGTTACGAATAAATTACGTATACTCTAGTCTACGCGCTTTATTAGGCGGCCGGTGAACGTATTATTATTAGCCGGAAGCCCGGCCTTAGTAAAAAGCGTAATTAATTGCCGCCGTTGTTTCGTAAATTCGACTAGGTCGGTATTAAACTTATGCTTATTAAACTATAGTTTTACTTTACTAAGTTTGTCGTAGCTTTATTCGGAGTTACTCGTACGGTACTTTTACTTCGTTAATTTAATAAATCCTTCCTACCCCCGGCCTTGTTTACGCGTTTGTTTTTATAAAAACTTAGCCTACGTTTTTTCCTTAACGCCGAAGTAGTAAGGTACTTTATCGAGCTTTTGATTATTAATTACGCTACTTTAATTAGCGAAAAACTCGTACTCGTCAAAGAAGTTAGTAATAGCCTCGCCCGTGAAATAGGGAATCTAGTTATTTCTAAGGGCGGGTATCCGCGAGTTCCGGTTACTCGGGCTAGCCTTAGGATTATCGTTTTTAACCGTAGCTAGGAGTTAGTATAATATTTCCTATATTATGGTTACGGGTATTTAAGTAGTAGGAGTTACGTTCCCGCGTCCCGGTTTAACGGACGGGGGCCGCGAGGTTAGTAGAGTGTTTCGGCTAGGTAGCTTTAAGCTAAGGCCTTAAAAGTTTTGCTCGGGCTAGGATATAGTAGCGTTCGCGGCTAGCTAAAAAAGAATGGTCTAACCGAAAAGGATAACGACGAAGCGAGCTAAGCTGGACTTGTTCCGCCTATATAACTTGGGTAAAGGTACTTGTTTGATTTTAGTATCGACTGGGTCGGGATCGTTATTATCGCTAACGGACGCTTTATCGTTAATAGATACTTCGTCGTTAATAGATGCTTTGTCGTTGTTTATTGCTTCTTCGTTTATTGTTCGGACTTGTGTTTAGGTGTCTCGTTACCCTCCTCGATAGGTAGGAGGTAGACTCTAGTTATTCGTATTACTTAGTTTTTTCTTATTATCGGACATTCTTTAACGCCCGGGCTCCCGCGATTCTTCCCCGCTTAGTTACCGTAAACCGTTATTTACGTCTTTTTCTTTTTTTTCCTTTAAGACTAGTACCCGAGCTTCTTTTGCCCTGTTAGTAGCTTCCTAGCCCGTGTATATATAAACTAACGATTATAACCTCGTAAAATCCGATTACCGGACCGGCTCTTGCTTGGGTGACTAGCTAAGCTAAGCCTTGGTAGACCTATTTACGACTACCGTAAGCTTTAGGCCGTACCCGTTAAGTCTATCCGTAACGCTATACAAGTTTTAAACCCCGATTATAAATTTATTATTATCGTACCCGTCTTTTCCGGGATTCCCGATTAGCGATATATACGCTTCCTTTTACTAGTATTTAGCACTAGCTATAGTAGTTCTTACTTAGGTTTTTTAACCGCTTCTTTAGCTAGTTAATTGCCGCGCTTACTATATTTTTGAATAATAGGCGGTAAACTAGAACGAAGGTATAATATTAAGGAAATAAAAAGTGAATAGGATAATAATATAAAAAAAAGGAAAATAGAACAAATACGAGATAAAGGAAAATAATAAAGAAGGAAATAAATAAAACAAGGAAACATATAAGTATAGGCTTACCCGAGTAATCGAGCAAAAGTCCGTTCTCCCTTCTTTTTATTTACAAACGAGTTGTCTAGGTATACACCCCTTTCTTACCACTTGTTTCTAAGAAAGAGAGAGAGAGTGTCGTAAGGGTACGCTTAAAAGGGTATTATTAATTATTGCGCGCCTAACTTCCGTGTACTAGCGCGGAGCTCTTGCTTTTAACGCGTTAATACTCCAACCTCCCTTAACTTTATCTCCTCCTATTACCCGATAACTAGGCTTTGGAGAAGAGAAGTCCCTGTCTAGATCACTAATAAAAGCGGCTAGGACGCTAAGGTCGTAGATATAGTATATACATACATATATACATAACTTATAGAGTAAGCGGCGCGGTAGCGGCGCCTCGATTAGGGCTCCTATTCTCGCGCTTTAAGGGTTTAGTCGGGGAGGTCGCGATCGGAACTCCTAATAAGGGATAGGCCTCGGCGCGTTTTCAAATCTGTCTTTATAGCTTCGATCGTCAATCCGTTCGTTTTTTTCTTGTGTAATATATTACTCTATTCTCCTATCCCTCTCGCCTCTCGTCTCCTTCCTCCTCTTCTTCTTCCTGCTAGTATTACCCTCTACAATTACGCCGGGGTAGTGGAACCCCGGAAAAACTCTCCACCTTCCTTACTAACTCAACGTATAAAGATATAGAATAAGAAAAGAAAAGAAAGAAAATAAAAATAAAATAGAAGAAGTAATAACGTATACTTCCTCAAAACCCGGGCTTCCAGCCCTAACTCAATATTAATAATAAACTATATATTTACGTTATCGACTAAGCAACGGGATTTATAACCACACGTTAACTCGATAATATAACGGCCTAATACGTATAGGATCGCCTCCGCGAGTACTAGTTTAATATTTATACTAGACCGCTTAATCTTATTATTTACGATAAAAGTACTAACTTCGCCGTTTAAGCTTTTAAGAATAACGTTATTTTTATAGGTATTAAGACTAAAAGCGTACTAACCGAGGTATATTATAGTATTAGGTAAATCGAGCGTTATTACGGGATATTTAAACGCGCCTTCGAGATTATTTATAACGAGTCGAAGTATTTAAATCGCTAATTAATACTATAAATAGTAATAAAAGTTATTAACGATACTATAAGGCCTAACGGTATTATACTAATACTTTTTATTTTTAGAACGTACCCTTATACCTCCGAGATCTTCGCCCCGGCGTTTATAGTCGTATAACGTACTACCGTTATCCGGTCGGCTATAAAAAATTTAAAACAAGCCCGGGCCAAACAGTAAATTATAAATACCCTACGAATACGGAACAGGCCTAATATACCCCCGCCCCGGTTTATAGACCGGGTATTTATTTATCGGAAGGCCCGTAATAATAGAATAAATACTACCGCGGTAGGATAAAACGGCCCGTTTACGGTTACTAAAGTAGACGCCGAGACCGTTACCGTCAATAATAGTAACGGGACGTACTTAAAGTTCCGTAGTATTTCGGTACGGGTTTATAAAAAGGTAGTTTACGTACCCGCGCTAACGCCCCCGGCGCGCCTTCCTTACGGGCGACCCCGGGGTATTAGTTATACTACGCCGGTTATAAACGAGATACGCTACGTATCCGGTACGAACTACTCGGCGGCTTTAAACGGTACCCCGCCGGGTACTATTATTAAATAATCCGTTAATATAACTACGGCTAAGGCCGTCGTACCCTCCGTTTCTTAGTAATCCGCGGCGGCGGAACTAGTTAAGTACGGCGTATTACCGGTAACGGGGTAACCCGTTAATATAACTACGCTTATAGCTAGCGTACTATAAACTACCCGTATACCGGTAGCCCCCGTAGTTACCGCTAGGCCGGGCGTAAAATATCCTACTACCCCTAAAGCCGGTCCGCGATATACTAACCTAGTTATCGGTACTACTAATACGGTAAAAACCTTATAATTAACGATCCCGAATACTAATAAACCCGGCGCGGTAACCCGCGTACTTAGTAAACGCCGGGCCCCGCTTTCCGCTTTTACGGCTTTATATAGTACCGCTTTTATAGTTTACTTTACCGTACTACTACTTACGCCGTTATACGAAATATCCCGCCGTACGGAAATCTTCGAGTTTATAAAAAAAGGTATATTTAAACTTATCCCTCGGGATATAGTACCCCCGGGTATACGTATTTTTAACGGGCGATTTATAAATAAAATTAAATACGTCGGTACGGCGTAAACCGTCGAAAAGAGCCGTTTTATAGTATAAGCTTATAACGATAATAGTAAAAAGTAAGTATTTATCGAGTCGTTTATTATTTAACGAATAAGCTAACGCTTACTCTTTTACTTTACCCTTACTAAAATAGTATTAAAATACTAACTCTTTTTATATAATATCTTATAAGCCTACGTATAAACTATATTATACCTACGCCGCGAATTCTTCGTTAATCCTTATAAAAGTACGCGCGAGCTTTTAACGATACTCGACGATACCGTCCTCCGTATCCTTAAACTACTATACGGCGTACCCGAGGCCGGTAATTATTAGTTTACTACTTATACTAAGTATTACGTCGATAAGCTTAGGATACGCGCCTCGCCCTATAATATATACTTTATAATTTATAAAAATAAAGTATTTAGTATTATTACTATATAAACGGATAATACGCTTATTCTAAGGGATAAACTATTCGTTACGGTAAAAAAGGATAGTATCCGGTCCGCCGGCTTTCTCGTTAAACCCCGGGAAACGCTAACGACGTTTTTTATACTTAAATTTAATAGCGGAGTACTCGAATTAGCCGACGATAGCTTACTTACTCTTTTATAAAAAAACTAAGTAATTAATATTAGTCTCGTAAGCTAAGATACTAAAATTAATAAGGGCATTCGCAAAAAAATCTCGAGCCTACTTAATACTTACTAATAGTACGTCGTTTAGCGTATACGGGGTACGTACGTAGTATTAATATACTAGCCGGAAACGGCGTATAATTTTAACGCCGCCGCTTAGTATACCGACCCCGGGTAAAAGGAGGTTAATACCCTTAACGAGCGTTTTCGTTAATAAATAGTAAACCCGACGCGCGGGTTACGTTTTATAAAACTAAATAAAGTAATTTTTTAAGTAGTCGTTTTTATAGATACCGTTTTTATAAATAATTACGATCTTTTATCGTAAATCGGATTCGTAGTAGTTATCCGTAATACTACGGGATTAACGAATATAGTATACTAGTCGTCGACCAAGTGTAAAAAGGTTATTAAAAGCGTCCTTACGGTTAAATTGTACGCCTTAGTATATAAATTTAACGTAGCCCGATATATTAAAGCTACGATCGACGATATCTTCGGCCGGTAGATCCCGCTTATCGTTTATACCGATAACAAGTCGATCTTCGACGCGGTTACCCGCCTCGGTATAACTAATAAAAAGCGCCTAATAATTAATTTAACGATTATCCGGCAAACTTACGAGCGGCGCGAGGTAGCCGAGATCCGTTAAATCGTAAGCGATAAGAACCTAGTAAATACGATAACGAAGTCGAAGAAAGTATATAACGCTTTAGCTCGGCTTATTAATACTAACTATATCGACTTAAAAGTAAAGGGATAAGTAAAAAAAACGTAAAAAGGTATTCTAATTTTGTACCCTTTTATATACGGCTATTGTTTTTATCCTTTTTTATTAAATACCCCAAAAAAGACTTCTTCGACAATCATCGCGACATAACTACGCGAGAGCAAATTCATCAAATTAACAACGGAATTGGATTCGCCATTATTAAAAGTATAGTTAAGCGTAGCGCCGCCGCCGCGCCCTCGCGGCGCGGTCGTAGCGGTAGTTAAACGCTATTACGATAATTGGAACGACTAGCCAATACGATTACGACTCGCCTCGATAACGATACGAATCTATCCCCCTTTCACCGCGATAACGCGAATATAGTTAAATCTATTAAAAAATAGACTAAAATATTCGAAAACTTTATTTCTCGTTTTTTTTAGGCTAAAGGCGTCGACTTAGGGCTAGTACGAGAGGTTATCGAGGGCGTTATTACTACGTATAGCGAATACGCCTAATATAACCTTTTAACTAACGAGTTTTTCGACCTTGTCCGTAGTTATTTCCCGCCTTTTTTCCCCTTTACTCCCCCGATAACTTTTTCTTCTTCCTTCTCCGATATCTTTAAAAATACGGTCCGTACTATTCCCGCCCGCGAGTATAACTAGTA
The DNA here is from genome assembly GCA_029299015.1 of Ophiostoma montium. NCBI lineage: Eukaryota > Fungi > Ascomycota > Sordariomycetes > Ophiostomatales > Ophiostomataceae > Ophiostoma > Ophiostoma montium. The sequence continues at coordinate 277,983 of JANSMC010000014.1, forward strand.
CGAAATTACGATTCGTTATAACGACGCCCCCAATAATATTAAGTAGCGTACTTATTACGAAACTACCTAAACTATTAAAGCTGTCTTGCCCTAGGGTAACGAGTTTATAGGCGTACGTAAGCTTCTTAGCTATGACGTCGTTGTATAATTTAAGGAACCGTTCGGAGACGGCCCTTTCCCTTAGATTATAGCTGTATTTAGCGACCGCGCGCGGCCGTAACGACGTACATTCGCTCTTATTATTAAGAGGGTGCTAGTCCGTTTTTTTAGCTTTCTAATAGTAAAACGCGATAGTACCTTTAAAGTATCCCTCCTATCTTTACTTTCTACTATTATTATTAAAACTCGTAGTAAGAAGACCGACTTGTTTAGGCTTTACTTGAGTAGCGTCGACGACGCGAATACGCTATATGACCGCAGTTTAGAGTAGGAGGCGTAAATATTTAACTACGAGCCGTACTACGTAGCGTTTAAGATTATACGATATTTTAAGTACTAAGCGTTCGGGTATATAGCCCGCTACTACAATAATAAACAAAGATACGCTAAGTACTCCTTCGAAGGGTATACTATAATAAACTATTTTAATACTAGTAAACTTAAATACGTTAACTACTAGTTTAACTACGAAGTTTAAAATACTAACTACCTTAAAGCTAAAGCCGCCCACGAAAGAGCCGCTAAGGAGTATCGCTTACGTCTTTCCCGCTTCGTAACTTACTATACTACTAACTTTTAACCGACTATACTTACCCTATTACTACCGCCCTCTTAAGCCGAGGCGTCGAAGCGACTAGGCCGCTTTTTTACTAGCGCGTTCCTTTAAAAGGAGAGCGTAAGTAATTTTACTATCTTAACTATATTCGCCAGTAATTTAAATAACGATAATACCCTAGCTTATAATATACGTTCTTAATCCCGCCCCTTATATAATTAATATCGTTTAGTAGAACCTATAAAAAAGTATCAATAACGTAGTAACAGCGTTAAACTCTTAACTCGTACTTAATATCCTCGTTATCTAAAAACCCGGTAAAAATATACACGGTCTTTTATAGAACGAATCTAGGTTTAAGTACTATACTATTTATATAAAAAGTAACGTTGCTATTTATTTATATAAACGGTAGGAAATCGTAACGTAGTCCTTATCCGGCGGTAAAAATTAGTATAGCGTTACTTTTAAAATTAATAACCGACGGACTACAGTATAGTTAGTGTACTCCCTTAACCCGTACTTTATAAACTAGTCGAGTCCTTTTTGCGACGTTATAGCCGTTTGGAACCCGACTTACGATAATATCTTTTTAGGAGATTTTAATATATACTACCCCCTTTGGGATTTTTATTAACGTACTTTTCCTTATACCGACTCTTTTTTTTACTTTACCTCCTTTTTTTACTTTTCCCTCGCTACCCCGTTCGGGTTTACTACCCGCTAAAAATATAATTAATACGACTCGATAATTAACCTTTACTAGTACTCGTAACGCGCGCGCGTCTTGTACGAAAAAACGTATAAATAGAGCGGATCGGACTATTTACTTATCCGGTTTAGCCTTTCCTTTCTATACCTAACTATACCTACCCCCTAAGGGTAGTTATAGAAGGATGTAGACGAAAAAAGTGCCCGTAAACTCGCCGCTTTAGCGTTACGGCTCCGCCGCGACGTTACGTTAACCCCGTAGATTCTCGATAATTATATCGACTAACTTACTTCCTTCTTTACTACGATAGTAAATATAATAGCTAGAAAGAAATACCCGGCCCGTAGAATAACTTCCGCCTAGTAGACTTCCGACGTTATAACGGCGACTTAACGGTATAACTATATTTTCCGCTTTTAGAAGCGAACTTAGTCCCCTTTCAACTTAAACGATTATAATATAGCCCATCGATATAAAAAGAAAATAATTAAACGCGCTAAAACGAAGTGCTAGCGCGATACTATCGACTCGTCCTCGTAAGATAATAAACTTTTGTAGACGCTCGAAAAATAGGTACGTATTCGTAACTATAAGCCCCCCGACGATATCCGTTTACTTAACTTTCGGCCTAGCCCGGGGTAACTAGTTACCGCCGACTAATACAATAAAGTACGTATACTTACTAATAAGTTTTTCCTTTCGTTTCCGACGAATTTTTTAAATATCCCGTAACCCTAGCCTACTACTACTTTTTACGACTCGACAAAGTAAGTCTTTTACGAAAAGGTCGCGATAGTACTTAGTCGCCTCCTTTCTTAGAAAGTACTAGGCGACGACTATATCCTTTCCGGTTTCCTTAAACTTTTTTGCCCCCCTTTACTTCCGGCGTTCTACGACCTAGCCTAAGCTAGCCTAGACCTCGAATACTACCCGCGACGGCTTCGCCGTGTATTAGTAGTCGTTTTCCCTAAGCCCGGTAAAATAGTTATACAAAAATAAAAAGTAAGTGCCTATCGCCTTATCTTATTACTTTATACGCTTAGTAAAGTTATCGAAACCCTCGTTAGCCGTAAAGTAACCAAACTTACGGAGCGATACTATATAATTCCGGAGGGCTAAATAAGTAATAGAGTACGTAGGTTTACGGAGTTCGTAGGCATCGCCCTTACAAGTATCGTTAAAGTTACGTTCTCGGCCCGGGTAAGCGCGTCTTTACTCTAACTTAATATTAGTAGCGTATTTAATACGGTAAACTATACCCGACTTTTATACGTTCTATACTTAGCGGGTTTCCCAAATTAGATAGTTAACTAAACGCGTAATTTCTTTATTAGTAAAATAACGCGACTTCGTTTTAACGGCCGTATTTCTTCGCCTATCCTTATCGCCGCGGGCGTCCCTTAAGGCTTTATATTATCCCTTATTTTATTTATCCTATATATTTCGATACTATACTACGAACTTGCCGTGTTCCCTACGATTACGACTATAGGATTCGTCGATAATACTAACTTTATTATAGTAGACGATAGTGTCCGCCGGAACTGTAGCTAATTCGTATACGTATGGCGTATGTACGAGGTATAGGCCCGGCGTTACGGTATGGCTTTCGCGCTTACCAAGTACGAGCTTATGTACTTTAGCCGTAGTTACTAAGCCGACTCGACGTTTCTTAGGCTCGGCCTTAACGAAATCTAGCCGACGGAGTCTACGAGGTTCTTAGGGTTTTAGATCAACCGTAAGCTCGACTAGAGGGAGTATATTAGACGAGTATAAGCTAAAATAGTAACGTAAATGTTTGCGCTTACGCGTATTATTACGTCGGTTTGGGGATACCGTATGGTTATAGTACGCCGATTTTACGTCGTATATATCCGCTCCGTTATAGTTTACGGTAGCCCGGTTTAGCTTAGCCCCGACTAGATTATACTATCCCGTTTAATAACCCCTTTTTAACGTATATAAAGGACTATTTTCCGCGTCGTCATAAGGGTGTATAAGTTAATACTTTTCTATCTACTCGAGCTTAAGATAGGTATACTACTTATCCTAACGTACCTTAAGCATTATATAGTAAACTTTTACATTATTAACTATAATTACCGCGTATACTTAAAATAGTTTTAGTATAAAATACTACGGTACCTAGTATAATTACGCCGTTCCGGCCGCTTACTACTTCGATACCCCCCCGCCTTTCTTATATCCGACGTCTTTGTCTAGGTAGTATAGTAGCGTAACTAGTTCGGGCCGCGCGCCGGGCTACGCGCTTTTAAACTATACGAATAGTAAGCCGCCCTCGTAGCGTCGTCGTAGCCTAGCTATAACGTGTTTATTCGCCTCGTTAATTTTAACTATAAAAAGCCGTTTTTTAAATACGTTAGCTTTTCTAAGTATAAGAGTAGCGTGTTTACGTAGGTTTAATTAGGGTATATTAGCCTTAAAGGTTACTTGTTCTAGCGTCGCGTCCCCGAAGCAACGACGCCGCGATACTAATACGGGGAGTAGGAGGATAGCGTTTACGTCCTTTACTCTTGCTTACTAAATACTAACGCCCGTACTATACTTTACGTCCTTTTAGGGCGTTAGTTATGTAACCGATACAACGTTACGACGGTTACGACTTACCCTTACGACGTAGCTAGGGTCGTTAAATAGCTCCTACGTTAATATACTTTGCCCTAGTATAACCTTATATAATAACTATAGGTAGAACGATAATAAGTAGTACCTTTAGCTACGTAACAATAGTAGTTACGAAAAGAAAGGAAGAATAGACGGAAAAGAAAGAAAAGGAAGAGGGAATTAAAGGAAGGACGAAGGGGAAAAAGGAGGAAGAAGAAAAAAGAAAAAGGGCGGCCGCACCGCCTACGCGGCGTGGCCGCCACGGCGGAGACAGGCACTAGTGCCACGGAAAAGACGGGCCCTAGCCCATACACTTACACATTTGTACACTCTCCAGCGCTGCGATCGCCCTACGAGGCAGTTGCGTACAGAGTTTTCCCGACGGCAGCAGGCCTGCTGCCGTAGGGCTTTTACT